>JAESUZ010005417.1:0-51794 GCA_017311185.1 Proteles cristata cristata
ACCTGAACGTGAGACAGGAAACCATCAACACCCTAGAGGAGAAAGCAGGAAACAACCTCCTTGACCTCCACCGCAGCAACTTCTTACTTGACACATCCCCAAAAGCAAGGGAATCAAGAGCAAAAATAAACTGTTGGGACCTCATCAAGATTAAAAGCTTCTGCACAGCCAAGAAACAACCCAGAAAATTAATAGGCAACCAACGGAATGGGAAAAGATAGTTGCAAATGACATATCAGATAAAGGGTTAATATCAAGAATCTATAAGGAACTCACCAAACTACACGCCCGAAAAACAAACAACCCAGTGAAGAAATGGGCAGAAGACATGAACAGACACTTCTCCAAAGAGGACATCCAGATGGCCAACAGACACATGAGACGATGCTCAGCATCCCTCCTCATCAGGGAAATACAAATCACACTGAGATACCACCTCACGCCAGTCAGAGTGGCTCAAATGAGCCAATCAGAGAACTCTAGATGCTGGCGAGGATGTGGAGAAACGGGCACCCTCCTACACTGTGGGAATGGAAACTGGTGCAGCCCGTCTGGAAAACAGTGTGGAGGTTCCTCAGGAAACTAACAATAGAACTCCCCTATGACCCAGCAATAGCACTGCTAGGGATTTACCCAAGGGATACGGAAATGCTGATGCATAGCACATGTACCCCAATGTCCATAGCAGCACTCTCCACAATAGCTAAAACATGGAAAGAGCCTAAGTGTCCATCAGCAGATGAATGGATCAAGAAGATGTGGTTTATCTATACCATGGAATACTACACATGGCAATGAGAAAGAATGAAATCTGGCCATGTGTAGCAACATGGATGGACCTTGAGGGTGTTATGCTGAGCGAAATAAGTCAGGCAGAGAAAGACAAATATCATATGTGTGCACGTATAGGAGGATTAGGAGGAACTTAACAGAGGACCAAGGGGGAGAAGAAGGGCGGAAATGGTGGGGGAAAGGGGGAGAGGCAAACCATGAGAGACTCTTGAATGCTGACAAAAACTGAGGACTGGTGGATGTGGGGGGGAGGAGGGGTGGGCATGGAGGAGGGCACTTGTGGGGATGAGCACTGGGTGTTATGTGGAAACTAATTTGAGAATAAACTATTTGCAAAAAAAATAAAAATAAAAATAAAAATAAAAAGAGAACTGCCATATAAAAAAAAAAAAAAAAAGAGAAAGAAACTAAATAATTAAAGTCCACATATAAGTAAAAAAATTTTTTTAAGATATCTCTATAAACCTGGGAAATGGAGAAAATTGTCTCGTTTTAAAGTTTTTTAAAATTTATTTCTGAGAGAGAGAGAGAGAGACAGTGTGAGCAGGGGAGGGTCAGAGAGAGAGAGAGGGAGATACAGAATCTGAAACAGGCTCCAGGCTCTAGGCTCTCAGCTGTCAGCACAGAGCCTAACGCGGGGCTAAAACTCACAAACCGTGAGATCAGGACCTGAGCCAAAGTCAGTAACGTTTATTTCCATCCCAAGTATTTTCCATAGTATACACTTGTTCGAATCCAAACACTCTTTCTGGTTGTATCAATCATATTAAGTGAAATGACTACATGGAGAGGTTTACAGCTCTTACTTTAAGTTCACTGATCGAAGAAAGTAATCCAGCACCAAAGACTCGCAACTGCCCATCTTGTTTACAGAGACCAAACTCCACAGTGAAAAAGTAGCACTGTAAAAGGACATTGATATATTACTTCCACATCCTGAACAGCTCAATTTAAAACAAGCTGCAAGTCTGGGGCGCCTGGGTTGCTAGGTTGGTTGGACGTCTCACTTTGGCTCAGGTCATGATCTCCTGTCTTGTGGGTTTGACTGTGCTGACAGCTCAGAGCCTGGCGCCTGCTTCAGATTCTGTGTGTGTGTGTCTCTCTCTGCCCCTCCCCCATTTGCAGTGTCTCTCTCTCTCCCCCTCTCTCTCTCTCTCAAAAATAAATAAACATTTAAAAAATTGTTAAAACAAACTCCAACTCTTAGTCATTGACCCAAAGTGCCCTGGAATAAAGTTCAAAACCCTTAGACCAGTTCACAAGTATTTCTACAATCTGGCCTCGCTCTAAGCTAGCCCCTTGCAAACTGCTGTTCCCAGGACTTTACACACTCTTAAAAATTATTCAAAACCTGAAAGACTTCTGTTTATGTGGGTAATAGCTCACTGTATTTACTACAATAAAAGTTAAAACTGAAAACATTTACATGTTTACTAATTAACTTTAAAATGTAATAAACCATATTATGATAACATAACAATTTAATACAAAGTGACTCATATTGTACAAAACAAAAGAGTTAGGAAAGAGGCACTGTTTTACACTGTTCCAAATCTTTTTAAAGTCTTGCTAGATATTATTTAATGTCTGGCTGGAAAACAAGATGGATTCTCATATCTGCTACTGTATTTAACCTGTTGCAATATGTTGTTTTGGTGAAAGGATACAAAGATAATTCAGCCTCACACAGAAAAGTAGTTGGAAGAAGGCTAAATATTGTAATAGCCTCTTCAGATAATTGTGGGTATTCTCCTTTGACACATCAGAACTCAACAAGTGGTAATTTCCTAGAGTTCAGCTGTCATGTGGAATCTGAAACTATATCAACAAACTCCATCTTTTTCTTATACTGAAATCCACTTTGCATTCTGAATGGGTCTTTCACCCTGTGCAAGGGTTTCAGGGACTCCAGGGGGTCCCCAAACCACAACTGAAGAAGCACTGTGCTAATCATCTAGTCTACTTCACACTATTCCCCCCCAACCCTAACACACTCTCCTCCAGCTTCTTGTCATCCCCAGACACACCAAGCACCTCCTTGTCTTCCCTTGTGTACACTCATCCTGAGATGCTCTTCCTCCCTTTTTTGGCAGGTGAAAACACGACTAATCTTCCCTGGGCTAGTCCTAATGTTCCTCTTCCATGAAACCTTCTCCAAGCAGTTCTCTGTCCTCCCAGAGCGCTCTGCCTGAACTTCGCGGTACAGCTCATCCCATCCTAACACAATAGCCTCCTCAAGTTGTGTATAAATTCCTTGAAGGCAGGAACCAGGCCTTCTTCATCTTTGTATTTCCAGCAAGATGTCCTGTACCCAGTGCTCAAAAATATTTTTAGTATTGTCTTTAGAGGACCTATCATTTTTACCGAAGAAAGATCTACAAACTATTGTTATTGAACTCTAGTGTTTCTCTACCATTTTTTAAGGCCCATGTCTCCTTTGATGAACCTTAACATTTTTACATACTCCTTTAATGTTATTGAAATCATTTAAATTAAATTAAATAAGAGCAAAGACAAATCTTCTAATGGTCATCTTGAATCTGCACTTTTAGACTGACACTCACATCCAACCCCGGATAAGAATTACTGATCTACACAGCTATTTTCAGATTTATACCGTTGCCAGTTTTTGAACAGCCTCCTCTGAAGCTCCAAGGGAAGCCAGGCCAATTTCTTGGGAGAATTGAGCAAAACTAGGTTCAGCCAAAAGGGGGACATGACCTAAGAGTTCGTGGCAGGTATCTCTGAAAAAGAAGTACAAGTTTGTCACACTGTGATGCTTATGTCACACATAAATGCAAAATCAACAATTCAATCAAACCAAAATCTGACCTTACTTCTATTCAGGTGTTATTACTTTGGAAATAGACCACAAAGGACACTAACAATTTAATAAAGAAGCTATTTTGGTTCAAAACCTGGGCCACTCAGAAACATACACGCATAGGATACCCATAGACATGTGCCTCCCACACCCCCACCAAATCAAGCATCTGCTCATGTTTCACCTTCTCAGTGAGTCTTTGTCTGATCAGCCTTTTCAAGACCAAAGCACTCCACACATAACACTTTTTTCCTCTTGCTCTGCTTTACTTTTCTCCATGGCACTTATTGCCATCGAACATAATATGTATATTTACTTGTTTATTATCTCTATCCCCCACTGGAATATAAATTCTATGAAGGCAGAAACTTTTGTCTGATTTTTTTTCAATGCTACCTTTCCTATGCTTAGACTAGCATCTGGCACCTAATGATAGTAATGCTAATGGCTAACATATACAGAGCACAGAGCACGTATTATGTGCCAGGCATCATTCTAAATGCTTTACCTGTGTTCATTCATTTAATCTTCACACAAAACTCATGAAGTAAGTACCACTATAACAAATAACTATTTGATGAATGAAGGCTGAAGTAGGAGTACTCACGGCTCTGGGGTATAGAGAGGGTCTGAACTGTGTCTCACGTACTGTGTGCAGTGAAAAACTCGAAAGGCTAAACCTGATAAGAAATCTCTTGGTGATAAGTAACCAGCCACAGGACGGATGGAAAAACCTGTGCGCTCTGCAAAGCAAAGGAGAAAATTAAGAAAACCTTCACCCAAACAGACCAGTTACTGTAACACTTTAATACTGCCAGTGGTGCCAAGTAACACTTTGAGGGAGAACATGGAAACTAAAATGTGTCACGTGTACACTAAGGGGAAGTGATAATTATTAAGCACTTACCATGGCCAGGCAATGAGTTAGACCTTATATATCATACCTCCTTTCATGTTTACAATTTGAGTTAAAGTTTTTTTCTCCTCATCGTGATGACTGCAAAACTGATGCTCGAGACTCAATAATGTGCCAAAGGTCACAAAACAGATAATAAAGGTAGAAAGGGAGCCCAGGTCTCCTTATATTACATCTTACTGTCTCCCTAAAGGCTTTAGAACATCTCTTAGACAATCTTACTTCCTTTTGCAAACAAAACAAAACAAAACAAAACAAAACAAAATAAAACAAAACAAACCTAAGGAGCTCTATTAATTGAAATCAGAACCAGTTTTTAATCTATGCCACTTTTAGCCAGTATTACCTCTTGCAAACTAGTTTCTATATTTTATCTAAACTGGATAGCGCTCTTCTATTCCCCAACAGCTATAATTGCATGCCCTCTGTAAAAAGAGACCAGCCAGTAGGCCGCAGTGGCTTAGGGGACCTCTATAAGCTCTACTCTTGCCATTCATTTCAAACCCTCACCCCCTGGTCTTCTTCCAGTTCCACCCAGTTGCTTTCTTGGATCCTCTCATCTGAAGGGTAGACTTCATGGTCTAATAGAACTCTCTATGACAATGGAAATGTTCTATATCTAGAACTATCTATATTTACCCTATTGGGTAGCCACTAACCACATATGGCTATTAAGCACTTGAAATGTGGCTAGTGTGGATAGAAAACTAACATTTTGATTTACATTAATTTGAATTATTTAAGCAACCACACGTGTCTAGGGACCACCATATCTGACAGTGCAGAGAGCTCTTTCCAACTGATGTTTGGTTTGAAATATCATTTAAGTTTGGTTTCCCTCTTTGACAATTTCTCTTGAAACACCTTTAGCAACATGTTCTGCAGACAGTTCAAGCTCCAGACTCTAAGTGGATATCTTTCAGTTTTGTACCCATAAAAAAATATTTCCTCCAAATCTCAAGCAAATTTAATTTGATAACTTCTATAGCATCTTTGTAAGACCCACAAGATCATGTGCATTGGTTCTCTGTCATCCTTCATCACTATTTTTTTAATCTAGTTTTTATAGGAACCATGTACACGAATTATTCCCTTGTAAAACAATCATGCCTTTTCCCGTTTAGTTTTCAGTTTTGTAAATAATGGTTAACTAAAAGAATCATGGAGTTGAATAGATACGTAGATGTTTACGACAATCCTATGTAAGAAATCCAATGATAGGAATTTCAGACCATGGTGGAAATAAACTAAACCCTTTGAGTGAAAACAACATCTACCTGTTCCCTAAGGTTATAGTCTTCTGAGATCAAAGAGGATATTTCTTTTTCTTACATATTGTAAACCCTGGAGATTACTGATCATGTTATATTCTATACTAGCTAGAAAAAATAAGGAAATCTGAACTAAATAAGCATGAGGAACCAAAAGGAAAAAAATAAACCTACTTTTTGTTGATGCCTCTACTAGCACATCTTCCTTGGGAAAATGATAGAGTCTTACTGTGGAAAGTAGCTGCAGAGATCATTTACGCCAATCCTCTCTAAGTAGCTTGAGTTTCTTTTACCATATCCTGGACAAGGGTGTATAGAGCTTTTGCATAAAAACCTCCAGGGATGCAGAAATAACCATCTCATGAGCCTGATGTATTTCCCAATGGCTCTTTTAACAAGGTCTTCTCCATTTTGAGTCAAAAGCTAGCAGTCTCAATTCAACTGTCATTTACTTTAGGGCCACATAGTAATTCCTCTATTACATAAGATGATCATCTAGTTAACTAAATAAACTATAATGTGCCCCAAATCTCCAGCCTAATACCTAAGAGTCCTTCGGATTTTATTTATATAGTACATTTTCCAACCCACTTATAATTCTACTCACTTTCTTCTACACTTGCTCCAGGTTATGATTAGCTCTCTTCAAATGGGGTGCCCAATACTGAATCCAATACTCCAGAGCAGAGTAAGGAAAATTTTGCCCTTGCATGTACTTGACTTTCTTCTTTTTCTTTTTTTAAAAATAATTTTTAAGTTTATTTATTTTAAGACAGAGAAAGAGAGTGCAAGTGGGGGAGGGACAGAGAGAGAGTGAGAGAGAGAATCCCAAACAGGCTCTGCACTGTTGGTGTAGAGCCTGATACAGGGCTCAAACCCACAAACCATGAGATCACGACCTGAGCCGAAGTCAGACACTTAACTAACTAAGCCACCCAGGTTTCCCTTGACTTTATTCTTGTATTAAAAATTCTGTCATGGATGGGGTGCCTGGGTGGCTCAGTTGGTTAAGTGTCCGACTTTGGCTCAGGTCATGATCTCACAGTTCATGTGTTCAAGCCCACATCAGGCTCTGTGCTGACAGCTCAGAGTCTGGGCCTGCTTCAGATTCTGTGTCTCCCTCTCTCTCTGCTCCTCCCCTGCCAACTCTCCTTCTCTCTCTCTCTCAAAAATAAATAAACATTAAAAAAATTTTTTCAGTTCTGTCATGATCACAACAGAGTTCAACATTCCCCTTACAAAAAATTAATTCACTTATTACCTTTTAAAAAGTTTGAGACGTCTTCCAATTGTGGGATATTATCTTCCCGGTATCCACAATATTTAGAAAGCAAAGGTAAGTTTTTGAGATACTCTCTGCAGGCATGGGTTGGGTAAAGTTTGTTGAGCTCTCGAAACACAGTTCCCCAGGTCTTAATCTCCTCTTCAGTGAATTCGACCTTGGGAATGGGGTCTCCACTAAAGAGACAGAGATGTTATTTTGAATTAGCATTCAATAAATAGTACTTACTTTCTAAATGAGCATAACTTATTCTATTCATTTATTGTATATACATATTATTTATAATATACTTACTGTTTATAGCTCATAGCCAAGTCTGCAAAATACTTCCGTCTTTTACGGTAGACATTGTCTTTGAAGCCCTGATAATTAAAGAAAAGTTTAAAAATATCCATCCTAAAAAATACTTGACAAATGATATTTAGGAAAAACTTCATTATTACATAAACAAAGCACAATCTGGGTCTTCAAGGAGTTTACATCCACCAATTATTACGAAACAGTAAGACTGGAACTCAAAAGAGAAACTTTGAAAGAGAGAGACAGAGAGAGACAGAGAAAGTCCTACTCCAGAGTATGTGAAGAGTATAGTAGGAGGTCAGGAAAGGTTTCCCAACGATGACTCCTAAGCTAAGTCTGAAGAAAGGAATGGAGATAGCTGGATAGAAAAGGGCAGACGGACAGCAGCAGTGACAGTGCAGAGATGAAAACAGCATGCTGCGTCTAAGGAAACAGGAGCAATCCGGTGCTGCTGGAGTTTGGAGAAGGAGTGGGGCATGGAGTGGCCTGGTTTGAGGTTTGTGAGTAAAGGTCTGAAACAACTTGGATTTCATCTTTGGGTAATGAGAAGCCACTGGTGATTTTTCAAAAAAAAATAATAATAACAGCTTTATTGCTATAATTCACACACCATAAAATTTTAAAGTGTACAGTGTAGTGATTTTTAGGACATTCACAGTGTTGTGCAGCTACCTCCACTATGATTTCAGGAAACGTTCATCCCAAAAAGAAATACCACACTCATTAACAAACCCTCCCTATTTCCCTTCACCTCCAGCCCCTGGCAACCACTAATCTACTTTCTGTTTCTATGAATATGCATATTCTGAACATTTCATATAAAAGGAATCATATAACATATGGTCTTTTGTGACCAGCTTCTTTTACTAATCAGTTTTCAATGCTTTTTATGGCCAATAATATTACCTTTTAGGGACATATCAAACTTTACTTATCTATTCATCAGTGGATGGACATCTGGGTTATTTCCACTTTTTTTTTTTTTTTTTTGCTGCTATGAACATTTGTGTACACACTTTTGTGTGGACATATGCTTCCAATTTTCTTATATGGGTACCTATGTATCAATGGTGAACTTCAGTCAGAAAAGGGATAATGGGGGCGCCTGGGTTGTTTAGTTGGTTAAGCGTCCGACTTTCGTTTAGGTCATGATCTCGCGGTTCATGGGTTCGAGCCCCGCGTCAGGCTCTGTGCTGACTGTCAGCTCAGAGCCTGGAGCCTGTTTCAGTCTGTGTCTCCCTCTCTCTCTGACCCTCCCCTGCTCACACTGTCTCTCTCTCTCTCCTAGAAATAAATAAAAAAAAGAAAAAAAAAGAAAAGGGATAATGATCATATTGAGGTTTTAGATTGTTCTAGTGACTGTGAGGAGTATGGGTTGAAAGTGGCAATCTGGAGGCTGGGAGATGAGTTAAAGGTATGGTAATAGGAATAAATAAGGAACAAATTTAAGCAATATATAGGGTATCAAAATCAACAGTACCTGGTAGTAGATCAGTAAAACTGATTTAGTCACCTCTCCGTAAACATGCCACAGACTTTCTTGCCTCTGACCCTTTGCTCATGTTGCATTGAATTATCTTTCCTCTCCATCTCTTTCCTGCCAAAATCCTTTAAGGCCTAGTTAAAAGGTTGCCCTTCTCTGATCTCTTCAACCAGACATGTTTGTCCTCTCTGTACATCTCAAGGCAATTTGTTCATGCCACTTAGCACTTTTCACAATTTAATCTCGTGTTTATTCATATATGTGTGCTTTATCTTTCCAACTAGTCTGCAAGTGCGTTGACTGCAAGTACAGCAATGCATTAACCCCAATTAATAAGTTGCCTAATAAGATATTATAGGAAAAAAATAGGCAGATCAGCTGAGGACTGTCTAAGGAAATACACAGTCAATGAAGGCAGCTAGTAAGGGGCAGATCAAAACCTTGGTATTGACTCCAGAATTGCCATCTTTTTTATCCACTGTCCCAGGACTGTTGAGCTCCATAAACAGCCCTAATGATCTGGGCTTACTAATTCTCCAGTTCATGCCTGTACTGTATCCCATGTAATCTTCCAAAGAAACAACTTCATAGTGTCTTAACTGTTTATCAACTGCTTAATAAACCAATCATGCTGGGCAGTCTTTCTCGCTCCTATCTTTACACGCCTTTCCAACAATCCATGCCCCCACTTTAATAAAAACTGCTGCAAATTCTGTCTTCATTTTATCAATAAGTCCTGGAATAGCTCTTAGTAATAGGAATGCAGGGCACGCGACAGGTATTTCAAAGCCCGTCAAGTTAGTCTGGATTCTACCAACGTGGAGGACTACTGGAACTTCCCGAAATCCAGCGTAAAACAAGATCCTATTCAGGCTAGAATAACCACAATCTCCACTAAAGAAAATAATTTCCCTTAATTTTTAGATTGCTTTAAATTATTTTCATGAAAAGATTTATTAAAGATATTTACAGGATGGTCTGCATCCAGTTCGGATCCATACATCAGAACTCTGTTGGCACAATGGTCCAGGTCGGAAATCTTCTTTGGAAACCAAGGAACAGTTTCCATACCTGCAAAATACAAAACCACTGACAATTGAAGAGACGATCTTAAATAAGGCAAGAAAGAAGAAGAAATTAAGAAAGTCATGGATAGGGGCGCCTGGGTGGCTTAGTCGGTTAAGCGTCCGACTTTCGCTTAGGTCATGATCTCGCGGTTCGTGGGTTCGAGCCCCGTGTCAGGCTGTGTGCTGACTGCCAGCTATGAGCCTGGAGCCTGTTTCGGTCTGTGACTCCCTCTCTCTCTGACCCTCCCCTGCTCACGCTGTCTCTCTCTCTGTCTCCTAGAAATAAATAAAACATTAAAAAAAAAAGTCATGGATACATTTGGAGATTTTTAATTTGTACTTTGGGACAAAATTTATACAAGTATATTGCTCTATTTCTTAATAAGTAAAGTTGATCCAAAATTTTTGAGCTTAAAACCTTTTTTGAACCTTGATTTCCCAAGTGTTGGAGAAATACTGTAAATAGACTTAAAGTACCAAAAATAAATAAATAAATAAATAAATAAATAAATAAATAAATAAATAAATAAAACGTTTAAAAACTCAGCTATGGTGAGCATGTGGAGAAATGGGCACCCTCCTAACACTGTTGGTGGGAATGTAAGCTTGTGCAGCCCCTCTGGAAAACACTATGGAGGTTCCTCAAAAATTAATAATAGAACTCCCCTATGACCCTGCAGTAGCACTGCTAGGAATTTACTCAAGGGATACAGGAGTGCTGATGCATAGGGGCACATGTACCCCAATGTTCATAGCAGCACTCTCCACAATAGCCAAAACATAGAAAGAACCTAAGTGTCCATCAACTGATGAATGGATCAAGAAAATGTGGTATATTTATACAATGGAATACTACATGGCAAGGAGAAAGAATGAAATCTGGCCACTTGTAGCAACATGGATAGAACTCGAGGGTGTTAATGCTGAGCAAAATAAGTCAGGCAGAGAAGGACAGATACCATACGTTTGCACATATAGGTGGATTAGGAGGAAGCTAACGGAGGAGAATGGGGGAGAAGAAGGGGGAAAATAGTTGGGGAGAGGGAGGGAGGCACACCATGAGAGACGGATGCTGAGAACAAACTGAGGGCTCATGGGGGTTGGGGAGAGGGGAAGGGGGGTGATGGGCATGGGGAAGGGCACTTGTGGGGATAAGCACTGGGTGTTATATGTAAACCAACCTGACAATAAACTATTTAAGAAAAAAAAAAAACTCGGCTATCCTTAAAAAAGCAGAATAAGGATGTACAGCTTTGCAGACCAAAGGTGCAAATTTAATAAGAATGAACGTTTATTTTTGTTGATGCAAAGGATCTTAGAGATCATTTATGTCTTTGCCACTCTGATCTCTCACCCTCTCTCAGACATACAGGTCCTACGAGAACTTTGGGGTTTTGCATATGCTGTTCTCCTCCCTAGAATACCTATATCCCACCCCACTTCCTGCTCCACCCCATCTTTCTGTTTTCCTGAAAATATCCTTCTCCTTCTTCAAGACCCAGATCCAATGAACCTCCCCTGACCTTGTAGGTTGAGCTATTTCTCTGTCCTCTGGGCTCCTGTGACACTGTTTCTGATTCTTTAAAACATTATCTGTTTATATCTGTGTCTTACAGGAAAGAATGGGAAGAACTCTAGGGGAGGGATTATATATATATGTATATATGTATATATATATGTATATATATATATGTGTGTGTGTATATATATATATATATATCACTGTTTCTTTTTTTTTTAATTTTTTTTTATGTTTTATTTATTTCTAGGAGAGAGAGAGAGAGACAGTGTGAGCAGGGGAGGGTCAGAGAGAGAGGGAGTCACAGACTCTGAAACAGGCCCAGGCTCTGAGCTGGCAGTCAGCACAGAGCCCGACGCGGGGCTCGAACCCACGAACCGCGAGATCATGACCTAAGCGAAAGTCAGACGCTTAACCGACTAAGCCACCCAGGCGCCCCATATATATCACTGTTTCTTAGTAGAGACATCTGACACAACTTTGTGTTCCCTAAATACCAACTGAACCATTTAGCCCCTAAAAAACTCATCATTTTATAGATAAGGCCACCAAAGCTCAGAGCAGTGAAGTAATTTATTCAAGGTAACTCATCTCTATTGGAAGAGAGAGGACTAGAATTCAGTCCTTCTTGTTCCAGCCTAATGCTTTGTAACATACCCAGAAGTAATAGTCAAGAGATTTAACCACAGGAGCACTAATCACTCTAAATAGCCATGGGCAGAATCCTAGGCTTGTACTCTGCTACATGTTAACCTTTTGTTTGTTTGTGGTGGGTCTGAGACTCCTAGGATAGCGTCTGGAGCACACGGGCTTTGGGCATGGTGGGGACACTCAGGGACATGGGGAAACAGCTATCTGCTACTCAGAAATGGAAGGACGTTCATATTTTAATAACTTACACAGCCATGCAAATACATAACAGATCAGCGTCAGCCCTGATTACACCCTAATACCATGCATATTCTTTTTCTTTTTTTAAAATTTATTTCTAGGAGAGAGAGAGAGAGAGAGAAAGAGAGAGAGAGAGAGAGAGAGAGAAAGAGAGAGAGAGAGAGAGAGAGAGAGAGAGAGAGAGACAGCATGAGCAGGGGAGGGTCATAGAGAAAGGGAGACACAGACTCTGAAACAGGCTCCAGGCTCTGAGCCGGCAGTCAGCACAGAGCCCGACGCGGGGCTCGAACCCACGAACCGCGAGATCATGACCCAAGCGAAAGTAGAATGCTTAACCGACTAAGCCACCCAGGCGCCCCAATACCATGCATATTCTAAAGGGACTATTTTAAATTGAGTAACATATATAAAATGTGGTTAGATCATCCTTTTGTCTTCTGTCCCAAGTAAACTATGAGGATTTTTTCCACAACAGAAGATCTTAGCCATCTGAAACCTTAGGAGGCTGTGTTGCTTTTCACTTGCTTATGGTGGGAGTGGGGACAGGGAGGAGTATGTAAAGAGTATATTCATATCATAGTCATCACTAACTGTCAACATTCTCAACAAATTTGAACATTCACTTAATATCTGCCAGATGGTAGGCCCTGTGGGAGTCTCTAAGTGCTCAGTAATTGCAAATTGAAGGTTTGTGAAATCAAGAAATGTTTGATGATTTGGAAACTGATAAAATTTAATCAATTTCTGATTAATCAAATTCTGAATTCTTTCTTATACCCAACATTTCCTTTTCACGTTCCATCATACTTGATAAAAATGTTGCCTTACAATTTTCTGTAGTATTTTAAGCAATTATATTTTGGGTTTCCTTCACTACTAGACTGTAAGCAATGTGAAGAGATAGTGTTTTATTTTTATTTTCATGCCTCCAAGATAAATATAAGATTGGACATACACGATGTGCTTAATCTTCTCAGTGGGATTTATACTTTTCAAACTTACCATCTTCTTTCACAGTAAAAATATCTGGTGGATTCACAGAGAGAACGTTAGTATAGGACTTCAACAGATGAAAAATATCATTCAGTTGTTCTCTGTTGATATCACAATCAATAAAAATCTCAAATTCTGAGTTTCTTCTCTTTGATTTTCGGGACTCAATGTGTAACAGGTTCACATGTTTCTCCTGTGTAAAGCAGAGAGTAAAGATACATATGACAACCTCAAATGGTATTAGTCACTGAGCTCATCACTTTCATTACCGCTAAAAATCAATTCCACACTCACCATAATATATATCAAAAAAGAAAGAGGCTGTTTTTAGTGCAACAGCAAAGTAATTCCCCCTAAATATTAGGTACTATTCAAAAAAAGTGTGAAAAATTAATCGCCCACTAGAAAGTCCCTCAAATTGCCAGAAATGAATGGCCTTCAAATCACAATATCAAACCTATAAGCACGTGGTTCAGTGGTAGAATTCTCAAACCTCCTACTTAAAAAGAACTTTTCAAACTTCTCACAAATAAAAGCTAGTTTTCAGAAAGGGATATTTAATGTTAGTCCTTTAGAAGGAAAAGTTTCCTTTGTGAATATGCATTTAATAAAATTAGATGAACAGCTTGAACAGAGTATTTAATACCTCAAATCTCTTAAGCTACAAACTTAGTAACCAGCTGAAACAGATTGCTTCTTCTGCTCTCTTTCTATGCCAGCCAGAGCTGGGTGCCATGTATGCAAGCCTGTGGGAGGCTCTTACCAATTTGGATAGCTGAGGACCAGCACCAATGACATAATAATGAAATATAAGAACAAATTACCCAACAGTTTTTCCATCAAAAAAAAAATAATTAGAAGGTTAGACTAGCTGATCTCCAACACTAACCAGTTCAATTTGAATTAACTTGGTGAACACCTATGTAGCCAGGTAAGGGCTGTGAAACATACAAAGAAAGGTAAGATATACAAGGAGTTTATAATTGTGTTAGCTAACACATGACAAACTAAGAGAAAATACAAGTAATAAGTATCTGGGTGCACTGATGTACTAGGAAAAATCATGATGGGCTAAAGAAAGTAGAAGTTTCCATGGAGCAGATAGGAACTGAAATGAGTCTTAATGAACAGATAGAGTGGGAAGACAGAAGGGAAGACGGAGGATTCAAAACAAGAGGAACTGCATATGTGAAGGTAGGGATGAAGTAAGAATTATTAGGAACATGAACTGACAAGAAAAAAGAGTGAGTATCGGGGATACTGGAAAACTGGAATAGGCAAGGTTTATCTTGGAACGTAGACTTCATCATGGAATCAATGGAAGAAAGCCAGTTACAAAATATACTGGAGTTGATCAGAGGTAAAGGAGAGTTTCTGACATTGGCTGTAGCAACATTTTTCTAGATAGGTCTCCTGAGGCAAGGGAAATAAAAGCAAAAATAAACTATTGGAACTACATCAAAATAAAAGGTTTCTGCACAGTGAAGGAAACAATCAACAAAACTAACAGGCAACCTATTGAATGGGAGAAAATATTTGCAAATGACATATCTAATAAAGTGTTAGTATCCAAAATGTATAATAAAGAGCAGATACAACTCAACATCCAAAAAACATGTAATCCAATTGAAAAATGGGCAGAAGACATGAACAGTTATTTCTCCAAAGAAGACATCCAGATGCCCAACACATACATGAAAAGATGCTCAGCATCACTCATCTCATCACTAAGGAAATGCAAATCAAAACCACAATGAGGGGTGCCTGGGTGGCTTAGTTGGTTAAGTAACCAACTTCAGCTCAGGTCATGATCTCACAGTTTGTGGGTTCGAGCCCCGCATCAGGCTCTGTGCTGACAGCTCAGAGCCTGGAGCCTGCTTTGGTTTCTATATCTTCCTCTCTCTCTGCCCATCCCCTGCTTGTGCTCTGTCTCTGTCTCTCAAAAATAAACATAAAAAAAATAATAAAGTAGGTTATATATAAAAAAAACAACCACAATGAGATATCACCTCATACCTATCAGAATGGCTAAAATAAAAACACAAGAAATAACAAGTGTTGTCAAGGATATGGAGGAAAGAGAACCCTCTTACACTATAGATTGGGAATGCAGACTGGTGCAGCCACTTTCTACCAGTATGAGGTTTCTCAAAAAGTTAAAAACAGAACTACCCTATAATCCAGTGATCACACTCCTGGGTATTTACACGAAAAATACAAAAACAGTAATTAGAAGGGATACATGTACCCCTGTGTTTATATAGCAGCATTATTTATAATAGCTACATTATGAAACAACCCAAGTATTCATCTATAAAAAATGAATAAAGAAGATGTGGTATACACACACACATACACACGCACACAATGTAATATTATTCTGTCATAAAGAAGAATAAAATCTTGCCATTTGCAACGACATGGATGGAGCTAGAGAGTCTAATGCTAAGTGAAATTAAGTCAGTCAGCGAAAGACAAATACAATGTGATTTCACTCATATGTGGAATTTAAGAAACAAAACAAATGAGCAAAGGAAAAAAGAGAGAGAGAGAGGAAAACAAACCAAGAAACAGACTCTTAACTATTGAAAACAAACGGACAGGTACCAGAGGGAAATAGGTGTGGGGATGGGTGAAATAGGTGATGGGGATTAAGGAGTGCACTTGTGTTGAGCACTGGTTTGTGTATGGAAGTGTTGAATCACTATATTGTATACCTGATACTAATATAATACTGTATGTTAACTGTACTAGAATTAAAATTAAAACATTTTTAGAAAGAAGTAAAGGCAGGTTTAATCTACTTCTTATTAATTTTTACAATCAGAATGCATTCATAAATATTTTCTTTTTTTTTTTTTTAAGTAGACTCCACTCCCAGTGTGGAGTCCAACATGAGGCTTGAGCCCACAATTCTGCAATCAAGACCTGAGCTGAGATCAAGAGTTGGATACTCAACTGACTGAGCCACCCAGGTGCCCCAATAAATATTTTCTTGATGACTTGAATAAATATAAAGCTAAATTATGTTTTTGGAGACAAAAAAGCAATAAGTCAATTCTTCCTAAATTACTCTATAAATTGAACACTATCAAAATCAAAATTTTGATGGCATTTGGTGAGGAAATATAACTAAATAATTTAAAATTATTATTTTCCATCTGCAAGAAAAATTTAGTCAAGAACATCCAGAAGAATTTATATAAAGTAGAAGTAATAAGTGAGACATTCCCTATCATGTAGTTCAATTACAGAAACAGAGGCACTGAGAAGTTAAGCAGTTTGCCCAAAGACACACATGTAATAAGTGTCAGAATTGGAATTTAACCTCAAGCTTTCCATGCTTTTAAACACTAAGTTGCAATCCTGTTTACCAAAAAGGAAGTCAGAATAATGGATAATATGGCTCTTCTTTGAGCCGGATTTATATAATTTTAATAATGGCAGCACTAAAGACTGCCATAGCCAAAAACTGGGACATAACTGCATTGGGAAGATGCAAGGGAAGAGAAGTTGAGGGCACCACTAGAAAGGGAGCTGTGTCAAAAAAAAAGCTAAGTCTTTACTTCCATTGCAGGAAATTGGTAGGTAATATCTATGAGTGAAAAAAATCAAGAAATAGCAGAATGGACATATTGTTTATAAACATGGAAGTAGGAGTGCCAGGCCACTCTGTCGGCAGAGTATGTGACTCTTGATCTCAGGGTTGTAAGTTTGAGCCCCATTTTGGGTATAGAGATTACTTAAAGATAAAATATTTCAAGAAACTGGGGCGCCTGGGTGGCTTAGTCGGTTAAGCGTCTGACTTTCGCTGAGGTCATGATCTCGCGGTTCGTGGGTTCGAGCCCCACGTCGGGCTCTGTGCTGACTGCTGGCTCAGAGCCTGGAGCCTATTTCAGAGTCTGTATCTCCATCTCTCTCTGACCCTCCCCTGCTCACGCTGTCTCTCTCCTAGAAATAAATAAAAATATTTAAAAAAAAATATTTCAAGAAACAAAACAAGCAAAAAAAAAAAAAACCCATAGAAGTAAATACTAGAAAAGATAGTTAAAAGAACTGAAAATAGTTGCCTTCTGTAGGCTAAAGATAAGTAAAATGAGTGCATCCAGGACACGATGCCACAGTTTGAAGAACAAAGGAAATGGGTACATGGGTAGTGTTGACTGAAAGAGAAAGTATATCATACAGTTACAATTACCTAAATTACTAATACATACGCATGTAAAAACTCTACATATTCTAAAGTGCACATGAAAATAATTCAATGTACAGATCAAACTTATCAGAGCAGTTGTGTATCAGGAGGGAGAAATGGAGATCGAACATAACAATGAAATAAAACAAGAGGCGGCTATATAAATCGATGATGATCATTTACACATGATTTAATATGTATGATTAAGTCAATTTTCCACCATTAGGTTAACAAAATAAGTTAAATTTATATTAAAAATGAAAAGAGATGAAGCAGAAGACTACTATTTTCTTTATAAGTTTTATGGCATGGGTTCACTTTTAAACCATGCACACACATTCTTTGATTAAAAATAAAATAAAAAAGAAAGTGGACAGTAGAAGAAATATAGTTATATTATTTTAAAACTACTCAGGGCACCTGGGTGGCTCAGTTGGTTAGGCATCTGACTTCAGCTCAGGTCATGATCTCACCGTTTGTGAGTTTGAGCCCCACATGGGGCTCTGTGCTGACAGCTCGGAGCCTGGAGCCTGCTTCAGATTCTGTGTCTCCCTTTCTCTCTCTGCCCCTCCCCTACTTGTGCTGTTTCTCAAAAATAAATAAACATTAAAAAAATTTAAAAACTCAAATGTAATCAATAAAGAAGTAAAAATAATCATGTGATTATCAAATTTAGGGAGAAGGAAGACAAAGAAGGGACAGAAATGCTATCAGTATCATTCACAAGAAAGAGTAAATGAATATCACGTAAAGTTGATAGCTCTAAGAGAGGTATCAGAACAATATTCAGATATTATAAACTTACCATTAAAAGAACTAAACACTAGAAATAGTTGAAAGAGTTTGCCTCTTGGGAGTGGGACTAGGGTACGGTTGGTGTATTGGGTAGAAAAACATGCTTTTCATTGCAAACTCTTCTATACTACTGGTCTCTATTTAAAATTTTTAATTCTTTGAAGTATTATCTTCACATGGCTATAAAGTAGCATATCATATGAATATAAACTTGATTTTTAAAATAGCTAACATCTGCTCTTCACTTCATATATCTTAACTCTGTTATTTCACACAATGACCCTATGAGGGAGGCATGATTCTCATTTTATAGATGCAAAGACTGAAGCACAGAGAGACCAATTGATTTTTCCATGATCACCCAGCCAATCAGTGACAGAGCAAGGATTTGAACTCAGGTGGTCTGCCTCCAGAGCCTAAGAGTTTAACACCAGTAATGTTCTATTAGCATAATTTAACCTGGTCCCTCCCCTTGTACAAGTACTTGTTTATAAATAAGTCTTCGTGTCTCTAATCCCATAAACTAGATTAAGTCCCCCAGTTCAATGCTATCATAGTACTATCTGGTATTTCTTTCAGGTCACTTCACATGTTACTATTTATTTACTAACATTATTTGTTTATTGTCTGTCTTTCTCCCTAGATCATACACATTGTGAGTGTAGGTACCATGTCTACTCTGTTCAGGTCCACATCCTTAGATTCTAGCAGGGCACTTGGCACACTGAGTAAGTACTCAGTAAATATCTGTGTTCTGCCTGACTGATTCCTATTTCCTTAGGATGGATTTATGGAAGTGGAATTACTGGGTTGAAATACATGAACATTTTTTTGAGGGGGGGAGTAGGAAGAAAATGCAAGTGAGTGAGGAAGGGGCAGAGGGAGAGAGAGAATCCCAAGCAGGCTCCATATCCAGTGCAGAGCCCAACCCCATAGGGCTTGATCTCAAGGCCGTGATAGCATGACCTGAGCCCAAATCAAGAGCCAGATACTTAGCTACCCAGGTGCCTCAAAATACAAAATATTTATAGCATTAGATGCTTACATTTTAAGGCTCTATGTATTGTTTCCCTACACATTATACCAAGTTACCCTCACACCAAAGATGTATTTAAGTTCCAAATGCTTTGAAGCATTGACAGTAAGGAACAGTATAACTGTAGAATCTTTGTTATTTTGTTATATTAAAAATATCATTAAATATAGTATTAATATGTCACTGAATAATATTAAAATTTTAATATTCTATTTAATTAAAATAAAATTAAAATTTACTTCTCTGAAATCCATGAAGTGAATCTTTCCTCCCTGCTCCTTTATTAGCTATTTGTATCCTCTCTTCGTAAATGGTTTGTATCCTTTGCCCATTTGTTAGAACTGAGCAGTATCTTAGAAATTTAAGTGCTTAAGACACTTCTGCAATGAATCTCTGAAGAATTTACAATAACTTACATTTTAAATGTAATTTTAGGGCCTCATTTTAGGAGAATTTTATGCAAAAGTATAAAAATAGGGAGAGCGCTTACCTGGAAGATTTTCAGTGCTTTTATTAGTCCACCAACTTCATTTTTCAAGGAAAAAATGAGAGTTGCCCTTCCTCTTTCTAGAGAATGGTCTTTATTTTCCTTATTGTCTTCAATCATGATGAATTTGGTGTACTTTTCTAAAAACAAAGTATGAAAATATAGATAGAAGTCTATAAAAAAGTTGTGCATTAGAGGCTGTATTTGATAATATTTGAAACCAAAGACAATACTTGATAACATTAACCAACTTTTAGTTTCTTCACCTGTGAAACATGGATTTGTAAATATGCTTTGCAAGGCTGTAATGAGACCAACATAAGAGAAAACATTGCTTAACAGTGCCTGGAATATAATAGGCATACAATGCATGTTAGTTGTTTCCTTTTCTCTTTTGTAAGTCAATCCTTTAAGGACACAATTCATGCTTACTGGTTTATTACAGTCTTCCTATTGTTCCTAAACTGGTCACTCTTTCTCTATGCAAGCCTACTTCCTCTCCTCCAACAATTTCAGCACTTTATTTATTCATACTGGATCCTGAATTCAAGTTTTATTCACATACACATGCCTTGTCTTTTAACAGGACAGCAAGCCCCTCAAAACAGAGAAAAGGTCTTCTCTTTTTTTTTCATAAATTCAAGAGCCTGGGTAGTTCTGGACACGAGGGCTCCAAAAATAACAGCCAGCCAAGAGAATTCAGGTTCCATATTAAGTGTCTTCTTTATTCTCTAACTTGGAATCTCCCAGGCTGTGGGCCCCGTAAAGCCATTTAGCCTTTCCAATATAGCCTACAAGAGCTATGTGATTACAAATTCAATTCTGTATGTGTGTTGGGGGAGGTAAGGATATTGTGGGGGATGAAAGTGGAGTATAATAAAAAAAAAAAAAAAAAGAAAGTGGAGTATAATAACTTTCACCTGAAAAATATACACTTGAGAAATAAGTTCTGGATTAACAAAAAGAAACAGCATATTGAGGATTTATTCTTATTAGTTTTTCGTTGGCTATTAATTCTTCCTAATTGCCCAGTTTTGTGTGGGAGTTATAGTGGAACTAACTTTTAACACTTAGATGGATATGACCAATTACACTGTCCTATACCTGCTCAAACTCATGGATCCAAGCCTGCAGCAGTACCACCCAGAACAGGTATAGTATGATGCTGTGGCTTAAAGCCACATAGACTGTGTCCAATCCCCAAGAACTCAAACTTCACTGACCTCCCCAAGTTCATTCCCCTCAGAGTTCAAGATCACCGCACCATATACCTCTTGTTGATAGAAATGGTCACAGGTGCAGTTGTAGCTCTGTTTCAGTGACTACTTGGTTATCTTCAGAAACACAGAAGGTAGTAGAAAATTCCTGGCATCTAGTTGAGAGCTGTCTTCTCGGAAGATGAACTGGAGATCTGCATTGGCATCTTCTCAAGTACCTATTTACATTGCTAAACAGTGTATGGAAATACTTGGAATGTGAAGTCAGATATACCTATTCACTGGTCTGATATTTATTAGTATATGACCTTGGGCATGTTATTTAGCCTTTCTTTTTTTTTATTATGTTTTTAATGTTTATTTATTTTTGAGAGAGATAGAGAGACAGAATGTGACCAGGGGAGAGGCAGAGAGAGAGGGAGACACAGGATCTAAAGCAGGCTGAGGCTCTGAGCTGTCAGCACAGAACCTGACATGGGACTCAAACCCACAAGCCGTGAGCTAACAGCTGGACGCTTAACCGACTGAGCCAACCAGGTGCCCCTTAACCTTTCTAATATAGCAAAGTTGCCAAAAAGTTCACTGGAACTCACAAAACCCAAAACTCTCTCACCCATTTAAAAACATCAAATGTAATTTGGCATTCTGGTGTTTTCCCCATAGAAGAAAGATACTGGGCTATTTAGGGCACCAAGAAAAAAACTGAGATATATAATTCAACATTTAACAAATACTTATTGATTCACTGAATTTAAAATCAAAACTGCTTAAATATTTTTATTTAAATAAAATGTGACCAATATCCTATAGATAATTGGAGATGGCTTCTGGCCCATCCCTAAGTCTGAGCAGAAAAGATTTATGGACGAGAAACAAGAGATCATAAGAGAGACTTTTGGCTTCAAAGAAACTGACACTTTGGTAAACTTAAAGTATACACAGGAAATTCTGAACTGGTGGTTCTGGGGCTAAAAATTCAGGGATGCATTCTCAAACTGCTTTTAAAGATGTGAAAACCTTTGGAAACATTCTTATCTGTCACTCAAAGGCCATAGTCTTCTTTTTTTCCACCCAGAGTATGGGGGATTTTTCCTATTCTATGTAGATAAGAGAGACATAAAACCATATGGCAACTTGCTAGTAACAAATTCATCTACAAATCCATCTAGACAAGTTCTAATTTCTATGTGCATCAGTTTCCTTATTTGCAAAATTGGAGGGAGGATAATTGGTACCAATCTCATGGTTATAAGGAAGAACAAATATACATAAAATGTATAAAACTGTTAGTACAGTTGCTAACCTACACGAGGTATTCAATAAATATTAGCTCTACTAATGGGAAGTGCATCCCAAATTTCCCTGTCTTCCAAGAAAGACAAAATGTTAAATGTAATAAAATTGACATTCTAAACTATCCTAGGTAAGAATTTTTCTTGCCCTGGGAATTAAGGATTTTACAAGATGGTAAAGGTTGTTTTGCAACATAAAATGTAAGTATTATTTTGTCTTAAGGTGATTTTAAGTTTCATTAGTTTATTTATTATGAAACTCCTAAAACATATTAAGTTCCAAATCTCAAGTAATTTAGCAATTCTTTTGCAAACAAACAAATGAAGACCTCAGTCAGCCTCTAAGTCCCCATTTTCCTTGATATTCTGCAAATATAAGCTACTTCCTAGACCATCACCATGTTCATAATGAAAGCAAATTTAACAACTGGTAGTAAGGATCAGAGAATAGTAAAGAAAGGTGATTTTTGCCAGTCAGTGGGAAAACTGGCAGAATTTCAGATCACTTGACAGTACATCCTTAAATGATCTCTCAGAGTTTAGAATACAACTCTTCATATAAAGCTATATAAAGATTTCCTTTCACATTTCAAAACTAAGCCTTAAGTTCCCCCTGGGAGCCACTGTAAAAAGGCACTAACAGTAATGCTTGGTCTCACTCCAGACTTTTGGGGTTCATAATTCTCTCTTCTTTCCCTGGTTCTGGAATGGATCTAGTTCTGCCACCAATATCTCTTAAGTGGGTTGGGGTAGAGAAGAGTAAAAGATACATTAATTGAATATTTATTATGTAAAAGGCACTTTATATTGAGATTTTGAAACATTCCTATCCCTCTTGTTTAAGTCAATATAAGAATGAAGTTTTTCAAAAGGAACTTTTGCTAAGAAACTAGAAGAAAACAATTCTCACTCATTCCCCTATTGCCACCCTCCACCCACTGCCAGATCCCCAAAATAAGTTTACAGAACATAGGGGTTTGATCTTTACTAAAATCTGGCCATAACTTTGCCTGGTTAAGCTTTTGAGGCATCAGTTCTTTTTTCCTTTATTCAATTACCCTCAAACCCTTTTCAGAACCTCAAAATTTTCCCTTGTCACTTATTTTTCCTTTCAATATACCTATCCCTTCCTACTCCTTCAGAGGCAAAAACCAAATATAGCAAATAAGATAAAAGCTATAAAGGGTCCAAGAGGTCACACTTGTTTAAACCCATATCTCACCAAGAGAAGTATAGATTTAATTTTTATTTTTATTTTTTAATGTTTTATTTATTTCTAGGAGAGAGAGAGAGAAACAGCGTGAGCAGGGGAGGGTCAAAGAGAGAGGGAGTCACAGACTGAAACAGGCTCCAGGCTCCGAGCTGGCAGTCAGCACAGAGCCCGACGCGGGGCTCGAACCCGAACCGCGAGATCATGACCTAAGCGAAAGTCGGACGCTTAACCGACTAAGCCACCCAGGCGCCCCTAGATTTAATTTTTAAAGCAACACTCTAATGAGCTAATGCCAACTGGTATTTTCCCTTTTCTTGTAAAAGGCAGGGAGTCATTCTCCTGCTGCATTTCCTGGCCTGACTGAAGACGCACTGGTGTACAGGATACATCATTGGAAATACGTAGGACATCCCAAGAAGGAGGTCAGATGATCAACAGCCCCTTGAAAGAGTAGAGGTCAAAGTGTTTACACTTTTTTCTCCTCTCAGTTTAATCAGTAACAAGTGTAATTTAAATTTATCTGATCTAAGAATCATAAAGAACTATCAAATTAAAATATTTGGAAGCACTGATGCTGTTTGAAAACAGAACTAAAAGCTGTGAGAAGGACTGGTATGGAGGGAGAGAATCTTCCAGAGAATCTTGATTTTCTTTTCTGACTGGGGGAAGGGAATGAGAATGAAAGTGGAAATGAAATACAAAAGAAAACAGTGCCCATGAAAAACATTTCTCTAGGAAATAAAGGAACTGGCGAAGAAAATGGAAATAGAAGACACATCCCTATCTAAAGATAAGCTAATATGATAACACACATACATATAAGTGAACTCCAGCATTGAAGTTCATAAACCACAGATTATAGCTTTACAGAAACACTTCTAGTTACTTTAAGCTGTGCTCGCATCTCCTTTTAAAGTAAATAAATTAATCCTATCCTTCTTTGATGATTAATTGACGGGCACCAACTTTTACTGGATCAGAAAGTTTAACTCTAGTTTCCCACTCCCACTCCCCCAAGCCAACTAGACTAGAACACCTATCAGGAATTAATTTTAAATTGCTGAAACCAAATGGTCAGAGCCAAGGTTCAGCTTACCTCTTGGATCTGAACTACTAGCACTGTTTGTTGGTTGTAACCTTGTTCCAAAGCTCTTAGTATTGTGCTAGGGTGCAGGTGATAAAGGTGGGTGTGAGGCTGAGAGGCTTTGCAGCTGAAAGACCCTTTTCTTTGGAAATGTCTACAGGATAGTTCCTTTTTTTTTAATGTTTATTTATTTTTGAGAGAGAGTGCAAGGAGGAAAGGGCAGAGAGAGCGAGCGAGAGAGAGTGAGTGAGCGAGAGAGAGAGAGAGAGAAAGAGAGAATCCCAAGCAGGCTCCGTGCTGGTCAGCACAGAACCCAAAGTGGGGCTCGAACCCACCAACCGTGAGATCATGACCTGAGCAGAAATCAAGAGCCAGATGCTTAACCCACTAAGCCACCTAGGTGCTCCTAAGGGATGGTTCCCTTAATGAAAGAAGGAAGAAAGAGATGTTGCTATTTGAGAAGGAAAGGAAAAATGCATTTGTTTTTGCTAACATAAAGGAGTCATACATACAGGTATCAGTTCAACTTTGAACTTGCAGATAAATGTAAATACAAGAAATACCCACCTCACAGGATTTGTTATGAAGGTAAAATAAGATGATGTGTAAAGAGCCTGTTCTTGGCACAAAGCAGGCCCTCAAAACATGTGTCTTTTCTCCCCGAACAGGGTAGAAGGAAAGGAGAAAAGTCACCACAGGGATACAATTGCTACTCCCCAGATTCAGATTCTCACGAGTAGTTACCTCCCGGGAGAGTAACCCTGCCTCCGCCCCGTGCCGGTCCAGCGTGGCCTGATCGTGACGGCGGTCCCAGATCTCAGCCAGTAGGAGCCACCCAACTCACCTGTGGTGCTGCTGGCGATAAGGAGGTGCTGTCGGCGGACCAGTGCTGCCCGCCACTTATAGTAAACGGGATTCGGAACGGGCCAATGGGCGCTCGAGGCAGCCGGACAGTGGCCAATGAGAAGACCGTTCGCCTGCCAGCTTGGGGAAGAGTTGGGCGGGAGCTGACCGCTGCTCGGTGCTGACTATTCCTTCCAGACTGAGCTGAGATTAGCGCGCCTTAGCCTTTAGGTACACAAGACTGGTGTTTTAATTAAGCTAATGCCAGGCCATCCTTAACTACATAAGTCTAACATTAAACAATCCAGAGTTGGAAATTCCCTCCAAACCAAGATGACATCTATCGTCGACATAATAACCTCCTACAGGCTTGTCTACTTCTCCAGATTGGCACCAAAGCAGAGACTCCCCCACCTCCCACATGTCTCTGAGCTTCTAGGTTATTTTGTCACCTTTCTTTTGGTGCCTTCCCTTATTCCTTAAGGCAGAGCAATTGTTGAAGTTTTTAGAAGGGAAACGCTCATTACTCTTCCAATTAAAATTTAAAACAGCAGCCAGATGAGCATGGTATATTAGTAGAAAAAATATGTGAACAACACGGCACAGAAGCCAAAAATTTAGACGAAGTTATTTACTGGTTGAGTGCTCAATCCATTAGATCCTGTCCCAAAGGACTATAGTTGTAAGACATTTTTCTCTTCAATTTTTTAAAAGTCAAGTTTTTTTTTAGTTTATTCAGAGAGAGAGAGCAGGGGAGGGGCAGAGAGAGAGAAGAGAGTCTCAATCAGTTTCCGCTGACAGCACGGGACTCTGTCCCCCAAACTGTGAGATTTTATGTAAAGTCAAGCTCACTGATGTATAATTTACACATAGTAAAACTCACCCTTTTTAAGATGTACAGTTCTGTGAGTTCTGACAAACACATAAAGTTGTGCAATTACCAATCAAAATATAGAATATTTCCATCACCTAAAAAAAGTTCCTTTGTCTTAATCTTTCATCTACCTGCAAAGCAAGCAATGTAGCATCTTTAAATCTCTGACTGGCCTGCCTCCCTCTATCACTTGTAGGGATCTTTCTGATTACTTTGTGGCTACTCAGATAATCCAGGATAACCTTTCCATCTCAAAATCCTTAATTTAATCACATTTGCAAAGTAAAATAACATAATCACAGGTTCCAAAGATTAGGACATGGACATCTCTGTACCAAAATTAGAAGATGGGAAACGGTCTTTCTCCTTAAGTTTGCACTATCTTCTATTTCTGTGGAATTCTACAGCAAGGAGTTTTCTGAGCCTGAGATGTGCCTTTTGAGATATTAAAAGTACTGGTGTCATGGACGGTAATGAAGAAACATCTCACTGCATTTCCTGGATCTTCAGCAGAACATATTGGAGATGGGACACATCCCAGCTTCCACTTCTCGTTTGCTAAGCTGCCTTGGTGGTGTTTGGACTGGCCCTCCTTGATCTTTGCCAGCTCCTTCTCCTCTTCCCTCCAGATACCCATGGTTCTTCTGAGCAAGGATCTAGGCCCTCATCTCCTCTCAGTCTGTACATTTTTCCTTGTCAATGTCATCTTCTCTCGTGTCTTTAAGTGCCCTTGGTAAGCTAACAATTCCAAAATATATATTCAAAGCCCAAACCTTCCTTCTGAACTCCAGACCTATTATGTCCAAGAGCTTATTTTAGATCTCCATTCTGTAACACATTAGCATCTTAACATCCAAAAGAGAACCTGGGAAAGTAACAAATGTTGGTGAGGATGTGAAGAGATTTGAACCACTGCACATTGCTGGTAGGAGTATAAAATGATTTGGCCATTACAGAAAACAGTCTGGTGGTTCCTCAAAAAGTTTAACAAAGAATTAACATATGACCTGGTAATTCCACACCAAGGTATACACCCAAAAGAACTGAAAACAAGATACTTAGACAAATCCTTATACACAAATGTTCACAGGAGCATTCATCACAATAGCCGAAAGGTAGAAACAAATGTCCATCCAAATGCCCATCAATGGATAAATGGGTAAACAAACTGGTATATACATACTATTCAGTGATTATTTTAAAAGTGAAGTACTTATACATGCTACAACCTGGATGAACCTAGAAAATGTTATGCTACCTGAAAGAAGCCAGTCACAAAATGTCACATATTGAATGATGCAATTTATAGGAAATTTCTAGAATAGGTAAATCCATACAAATAGAATACAGTATGGTGGCTGCCAAGGGTGGGGAGGAGGAGCTAAGGAGTAACTGTTTAATGGGCACAGGGTTTTATTTTGGAATGATCTAAATGTTTTGGAAGTAGACAGAAGTAGTGGTTATACAACATTGTCAATTTATTAAATGCCATTGGATTGTTCGATTTAAAATGGTTAATTTTATGTTATGTGAACTTCACCTCAATAAAAAAGGTAAATGATCTTCCTGCCCTCCTCAAGTCTCTGTCCTTCCTGCATATGCTTCTTTTTCATCTCCTTCATCCCACAAATGAAGAAATTTGGTTTCTTCTATCTCTCATATAGGCTTGAACTCATGCATTCCTCCCCATTTCCTCTGCCACTCTGCCAGTCCAATCCACCATCTTGCCTCTGAAATACTGAAATTGTCTCCTCACTGGTTTTCCTTTTACTTCTATTCTCATTTTTATTTTATTTATTTTTTAATGCTTATTTATTTTTGAGAGACAGACAGAGCATGAGCACAGGAGGGGCAGAGAGAGAGGGAGACACAGGATCTAAAGTAGGCTCCAGGCTCTGAGCTGTCAGCACGGAGCCTGATGCGGGGCTCAAACCCACAACTGCAAGATCATGACCTGAGCCAAAGTTGGATGCTTAACCGAATAAGCCATCCAGGTACCCCCCTCCAATCTCATTTTTAAAATATGCCAGAAACTATGGAGTCTACACAATAATTTTTGCCACACTTTACAAATGCGAACACAATCATGTCATTACACAGATCATAACTGAGTAAGGCTACCCATTATTCATACGATGAAGTTTAAAGTCTTTCATCATCTGCCAAGGCATCTAAGCTGGCCCTTATACACCTCTCTGACTTGCCCTTTCACTCTCCCTTTCTTCACCACATTCCTTCCGCTACTGTGTTCTAGTCCTCTCTGCAAAGCTCCTTCCCATTTCAGGACCTTCCCACATCCTTACCCTGAAGATCTCCACCCTCACACTCCAACCCTAACTCTTCACCTGATCAACTTTTCTCATCCCTTATTTAGGTTTTCACTTAAGGATCAATTCCTTCCCTGAAGTAAACTATCTCCCAGTCTAAATTAGGCTCCCCATTGGCTCCTTTCTTCATACCCTGCCCTTTTACTTCGTACTTGTAACAATAGCTATCAGTTATTTGTATGACTCTGTTTAATTATATCTCCCACAAGGAAAAAATTATGGTTTTTTTTTGTTTTGTTTTTGTTGGGTTTTTTTGTTTATTTGTTTTTTGGCTAAGTCTCCATTGGCTATCCCAGTGCCTGGCACATAGGAGTTTCTCGATATTTGTTCAATTAATGACAACTAAATGATAGAACTTATGTCCAAATATGTGTGCATAACATGCATTCAGTCTAGCATTTCTGTAGAACTCATTCCCAGGGGGGCAATACTGTCAAATTGCCTTCCAAAAAGATTATACCAACTTACATCCTTACTCTCAAGAATATAAAATGATATCCTCATCCCAATGTGGATCCAATTAATCTCAATTTTGATAATCTGAGTAGCAAAGACAAGTATCTAACTTTTAATTAGCTTTTTCCTAATTATTAGCAGAGCTGAGCATCTTTTGAGACATTTATTCACATGTGAATTTCCTGTCACTGCTCATTCTTTAATCAGGCTATTTTCTTCTTGATAGGGATGAGCTGTCTAGATACTATGGATAGAAACTATTATATGCATCACCATCACCTTTTATTCATCTTTAACTTCATTTCA
This sequence comes from Proteles cristata cristata, assembly GCA_017311185.1. NCBI lineage: Eukaryota > Metazoa > Chordata > Mammalia > Carnivora > Hyaenidae > Proteles > Proteles cristata. Next base: position 29,464 of record JAESUZ010005417.1, read on the forward strand.
CGTCTTATACCTTGCAACTGCTTTTACTTTTATAAAGTCATATCAATCTTTTATGCTGGAGTTTAAAGTGGTCCCTGTATCACCCCCTTATCCCTCCTTCCAGTTCTCAGGTGGACAAGGGGAGATTAGTTGTGGGTGTAGGGTGTAAGGAGTAAGAATGGAAGAAGGGAGACTAGCTGAAAGGCTACTGAAGAGGTACAGCTGAGAGCTATGATGATGGATATGGGTAAAGTACAGATAAAGAGAATGAAGTACCTACCAACTTCAGAGGTGGAGTCCATAGGATCAACTGATGACAGGGGTGGCAAACCTGGTAAGGGAACTTGAGTTTCAAGGATGACTTACAGGTTCTTTACTTGGCAATTGGGTAGACTATAGTGCACTTACTGAGATGAAGATGGTTGAATGGGGAGCAGATTTGGTAAGGGGGAGAAAATGAAGTCTTGAACTTGTTAGATCTGATATGCCTCCTTGCTATCCAAATGAAAATGCCACGTAGGCATCAAGCAGTGGGGGATCACAAGCAGAAATACAAATTTATAAGTCACTGGTATAATGATCATTTAAAAAAAATAGTATATAAAAATCACAGGGCTGGATGAAACTTTCTAGGGAGAAAAGGTGTCAAGAGATAAGAAGGAGGCCCAGTACTGGGCCCTGAGGCATGTAAATGTTCAGAGGTCAGAATGAGGAGGAAAAGGAGGCTGACGGAATGGACACCAGGGAGGGAGAAAACTCAGGGGAATGTGGTGTCCAGAAGCCAAGAGAAGAAAGTGTTTTAAGAAGAGGGAAAGAACTATCAATTCCCTTTAACATTACTTCAACTTGAGTAATGTAATGTAAATGACAGAAATGTAACCACTGGATTCAGCAACAGGGAAGTCTGGGATTACCAACAAGAGCAATTGTCAGTGAGTGGGACAGAGGGATTCCAGATTACATGAGCAGAGTTGATATTAGGCCACAGAGTCAGCTCTTTCAGAGGAGTTTTGTTGCAGGGAAGCAGAAACATGTGGTAGCAGCTGGAGGAGAATATGAGGTAAAGGGAGGGATTTGTTGTTGTTGTTAAGATAGGAAATACTAAAGAACGAATGATCCAGTAGGGGAGAAGAAATGGATGATTTATAAAGTCGGAGAATAACTGTAGGACCAAAGTCCATCCTACTGATCTCATTAATGCTAACAGGTCAGTCAGGTGTCTCTTGACTTCATAGGTACACAGTCATATCCTCTGAAAAGACACATGAAAAAAAATAACAGCACTCTCAAAATAAGTGATCATCATAAAAGTCAGCATGGTGGTTTGTTTTAGCGGAAGGCAGGAGTTATGACTGAGTATGAAGGCATATAGATGGGCTTCTGGTTGACTGACAAAGTTCTCTATTTCTTGAGGTAGTTGATGGATACCATAGTATTTGCTATTTAATAATTCAAGAAGATGCACATTGGTTTCGTGCAGTTTTCTGTTTCTGTGTTTTATTTGACATGAAAAAGATTAATGAAAAACAAAATAAACTAAAAATAGCATTTTTAATCCTTTATTTTTAATATTTATACCTTATACCTATTTGTTTTTCTTCCAATGTATTAGGTAGGGTTCTCAGAACAACATTTAATATAGTAATATCCTGTTTTGTTCCAGGATCTTTGTTATTGTTTATTTTTGAGAGACAGAGCATGAGCAGAGGAGGGCAGAGAGAGAGACACAGAATCCAAAGCAGGCTCCAGGATCTGAGCTGCACAGAGCCTGCACAGAGCCTGACACAGGGCTCGAACCCACAAACCACAAGACCTTGACCTGAACCAAAGTCAGACGTTTAACCAACTGAGCCACCCGGGCACCCCTTATTCCAGGTTTTAATGGAATGTTTCTAATGTTTTAATTAAGAATATTTGCTACAGGTATCACATTAATGAAGTTTTCTTATTTCAGACTATAAAGGGTTTTTTTTCTCAGAAATAGATGTTAAATTTTATCATATGAATTGTTGGCACTTACTCAAATGATCACATAGCTCTTCCTTTTTTAGTGTATTAATACAGTGAATTACATTAAAAGACTTCCTAATGTTAAATAAACTATCTTGTAAGATAAACTCACTTTGACCATAATGGTTTTTTAAGTGTCTATTTTTATGTATCTTTTAATATGGTGCTAAATTTTATTTGCTGGTGTTTTGTCTAGAATTTTTGCATCCATATTAATAGAAAAACTGGTCTATAGCTTTTGCGTGTGACTGTTCTTACTGAATTTTGTAAACAGTTTTATTATCTCTGTAGAATTATTTCAGAAATTTCTCACCACTTTCTGTTGCCTTGAGATAAAAACAAGGGTAGTTCTTTTACTATCTTTCCAATGTAAATATTATTAGCCTTTCAAGGTTTTCTGTCTCTGAGTATTTTAGTGTTGACTATTTTCCTAGAAAGTTATCCACTATTAAAGTTTCTATTATGTTCTTTTGGTTTCTCCCTTAAAAAATGTTTTTACTTATTACACTGGAGTCAGAGACTGTGCCTTTATTTCTACTTAGGAAAATTTATGAAGATGTTCTCTGTGGCTCATCACATTATCTAATGTTGTGGATATTACATTAAATTTGAAAAGAATGTGAATTCCTCATTTGGCGGTATATAATAATCAGGAGAACTGCAATAACAAGTTATCCTTTTATTATGTGGACTCAATAAAAGCTCATTTCTCTCACTCTCAACCCAACACGCACTGGAAGATTCTGCAGGGCACCTCCTCTCCATGTGCTTCTCTGGGTGCATGCTTACTCAGGGATTCCGGTAACTTCCAACTTGTGTCTCTACCATCTCAATCTATGGCTGTCCCCAGAGAGAAAAGAGAGCTGTGAGGCGGCATGCCAGCTCCTAAAGGCTTCGGCTGTCCTTTCAGTGGCTACAACTAATCACAATAACCCTCTGTAGTGCAAGACAGCTGCCATCTTCCTAGAAGTCCAGGAAGAAGATGGGAACAAACTATAAAGAACCCAAATGGTTTTTACTGTAGGATACAAAGAGAAGTATATATGTATGCATTTAGAGCATAGGAGTTAAGAGCATGGACTGTTGGGGCCAAATGTAGTTCTGCCATTTACTTAGCTACGTGGCCTCAGGCAAGTTACTTACCTCTTCCATGCCTTGGCTATTCTCAGTAAAATGAAGATAAGGTAGCGCGCCTGTCTCAGAGGGACTGTAATCCTAACAAGCCTTTGAGAGAGGCATACTATTATAGTCGTTGTTATCACTTCTAAGATAGACCAAATGTCCCTTTAAATTTGCCTTGAATTCTATTTTTCAATTCCTGCCTTCTTTTTTATCACCCACCCAGCTTCTCTTTATCCATCCCTTTATTGTGTGTTGTCACATTTGCCTCCTTTAAACGACATAAAACTTGATTTTGTCTCAACAGAAAAATCTTCACCCTTTAATAATGGGATTTAACATGTACATGTCATGGGTATATTTAGTTTTAAAATGGACTATTTCTTTTCCAACCAGATTTTTGCTGGATTGACCAAATTTTCTTTGCCTCCCCATTTTGTAATCTAGTGGTTTAGAAATTGCACATCTTTTCCTATTTCAATAGTGATTATCCTTGAATGCTTAATAAACACACTTCAGAGGCGCCTGGGTGGCTTAGTCGGTTAAGCGTCCGACTTTCGCTTAGGTCATGATCTCGCGGTTCGTGGGTTCGAGCCCCGCGTCGGACTCTGTGCTGACTGCCAGCTCAGAGCCTGGAGCCTGTTTCAGAGTCTGTGACTCCCTCTCTCTCTGACCCTCCCCTGCTCACGCTGTCTCTGTCTCTCTCTCTCCTAAGAAAACATTAAAAATAAAAAAAAAAAATAAACACACTTCAATGTATATAAGCCTGTCAACACCAATTTTAATCAGTATCTACTCTCTCTGCTGAACAGGACAAGGAGTTTAGAATACTCTTGCTTCTCTTTTCCCCTGCCCACTCTATCCCCAACTTCCTAATGCCTCACGCATTCATTCAACAAAACTTTACTAAGCCTCAACTCTGTGTTGAAATCATCTGGAATTTCATTTGCAAATTGTTAGTACATTAACATTTAACGATTGCATCAAATGCCACATTATCACTGATTATTTGATCCTAACTACACTCTTCCTGGCTTATAGAGGATAGTGCTGTTCCTTATATTTTACATCTTACTCCCTCTTCCTCTGTTAACAGAGGCTGTTTCCTCTGGAGACTCAACTACTGACTCCCACTCTCAGTCCACTTGGTTTTGGTGAATCTGATTCTATCCTGCCCACCTACCCCCAGAGTAGTACTCATGATTTTACACTGGCCTATCAGAGGACTGCTAGCCTTTAGTCAGATTAATGGAGGGGAGTGTGTGTGTGTGTGTGGGGGGGGGGGTGTCCATGATGGTCATATGACCCGATATAGACCAATGAGAATCAGGCCCAAGAACTTGTTCATAACAATTTAGAAGAAGAGATCCTTTTATCTTTACACTTGAATGATAAAAGCCTATAGCTAAAGGAGGTCATTCAGTTGAGACCACTTGCAATACCAACAAGGAGAAGAGCACTACTGAAAAATAAAGTAGGACCTAATGACATTGTTTATTTGGAACCAGCCACACCTGAAGGTTGATCTTTTTTGTTTTGTTTTTTTTTTCAGTCAAACACAAAAGTCCTGACACATAAGTTACTGTTTCTTCCAGGCCATGAATTTTTTATTTTCTTGAGGTAAATCCTTGAAAACCAACTTTCAGGAAGATTGCATGGATATCATACCTTCAGAATACTATGACCAAAAGTGTTCCAATACTGAAAACTTGCTATCTTTTTGTCCCTTCATATATCTCTTTGGGAAAATAACAAGTAAAATTAATACAGCATTTTGTGTGATCGCAGTTCAGTGTCCATGTAACATAGGTGTAGGAAACGAAGCATTTTTAGATAAGAAAGTGGGTTTACAGTCAAATTTCAGTTCAAATTTCAACTACTCTATTTACTGTGTGATCAAATTTCTTAACCTCTCTGAACCTTTCTTCATCCAGAAAACAGAAATATTATGTCCCTCAAGAAGCTGTTGTATTAATCAGATTTTGCCTGTAGCCAGAGTGGCAATTAAGAGATGTAATGTGCTGGCCTCAAAATCATTGGTCGACCGGACAAATTTCTCTCTGTAAACAGTAGGCTATAAACTAAAGAAAGGCTGTAGTTAGTCTGAAATTTGGGCAAATTAGTTAGCAAATGAAGGATAAACTGTGGTGGAAAGTTGCCTGTCAAGTTTGGCCATCCTGATAATCCTGAAGAAATGTAATGACACCTTAAGGAAGGACTGCAGAAAGCAAAAGATGTTCAGGTGGTGGTAGGTTACACAGAATGTAACCCACAGACAGGGAGTAGAAGTATAAAACCTGCCAAGTAGATTTTATTGGAGATATGGGTAGGGAGATAGGGAGAAAGATTTTAAAAAATGGTTCCAAATTTTAAATTAAGCATCTCAGCAGATAGGAATATATTAATTAAGAGGTGAAAACAAGAGGAAAGGTTTTTAAAAAGGAAGATGAATTCAGTATGAACATGCTGATTTTTTTTTTTTTTTGAGTTGATGGATCATTCTGGGAAGATGTTTGGCAAGCAGTTGAGATTAGCCTATAGCATCACTTTATTTTCATCCCACAAATATTTTCACCCCTGCAGCTATGCTATCCTATATGCATGGCAGTTCAGGAGAAAGGGCAAAGTTGAAATGTATAGTTTTAATGCTGGGCTAATGCACAGCTTTGTCTACAATAATGTTTCTAGACATAACTGTTGGTCTACATGTGGGCAACTCCTGTCTTCCCCTCGTCCTATTATAAAGTAGTGCACATGACAAACCACGGAAAGAGCCTAAGTGTCCATCAATGGACGAATGGATCAAGAAGATGTGGTTTATCTATACGATGGAATACTATATGGCAATGAGGAACAATGAAATCTGGCCATGTGTAGCAACATGGATGGACCTTGAGGGTGTTATGCTGAGTGAAATAAGTCAGGCAAAGAAGGACAAATACCATATGTTTGCATGTATAGGAGGATTAGGAAGAACTTAACGGAGGACCGCAGGGGAGAAGAAGGGGGGAAATAGTGGGGGAGGGGCAGAGAGGCAAACCATGAGAGACTCTTGAATGCTGAGAACAAACTGAGGACTGATGGGTGTGAGGGGGAAAGGGGGAGATGGGCGTGGGGGAAGGGGGGAGATGGGCGTGGAGGAAGGCACTTGTGGGGATGAGCACTGGTTGTTATATGGAAACCAACTTAACAATAAACTATTTGTAAAAAAAAATAAAATAAAAGTACGGCATATGAAAACTGATGTAAAATGTTTAATCCTATATACATCTTAACCCTTATTATTATATGTGGTTTAGCCAGGTGCTTTCGTTAAACACACACACATGTAAAATTATGTATGTAAATTCCCAAGATCAGATCAAGAACATTTATTTTAATACATGTTTTAACCCCAACTCCTTATACAAATACCTCATCAAAGTTTGAAAAGTCACACTAGCATTCATGTAACTAGATAACTACCATTATCTTTTAAAAGTTGTAGTCCCAAGATGTTATACTTCTAAGATGGCAAAGGCATGTTGAATTTTTAGTACTGAGTTATTGAATAATATATTAAATGTGGGTGTATACTATATGGAATGTATGGAAAACTTTTTGTGTGTACAGGAAGACTAAAGTGCATGCCCAGCTATACAGTATGCACCCCTTAGGGAAAATCATTCTCTGCAGTTATTCTAAGGCTCATCTATGGGGATTTTATTTTAATTCCATACTATACGCAAATTGAGGGTCTAAAATGCATATTTCCTAATTCCCTTCTTTTTTTATTAATTTTTTTTAATGTTTTTTATTTTATTTCTAGGAGAGAGAGAGAGACAGCATGAGCAGGGGAGGGTCAGAGAGAGAGGGAGTCACAGACTGAAACAGGCTCCAGGCTCTGAGCTGGCAGTCAGCACAGAGCCCGACGCGGGGCTCGAACCCACGAACCGCGAGATCATGACCTAAGCGAAAGTCGGATGCTTAACCGACTAAGCCACCCAGGCACCCCTCCTAATTCCCTTTTGACTGGAGACTTAGGCAAAAGAAGTATTGGTTTGGGTATCAAAGTGTGGTTTATATGTATGATTAAAAGATCCTTTCAGACAGAAACAATGTCTTTTCAGGTAAAAAAAAAAAAAAAAAATTAGGCCCAAAGTAAAAGCTGTGCTTATTAGTGTTTATTTTGTGCATGCACATGGCAAACTGCTTTTTTCCCCCTAAAAATTCTTAAATTTATATTGTGTTTTCCATTTCACAAAGTACTCTTATTTATATTGTTTATTTTATTTATTTATTTACTTTGAGAGCACAAGTGGGGAGGGAAAGTTAGAAGGAGAGAGAGAGAATCCCAAGCAGGCTCCACACTGTCCAAGCAGAGCCCTATGGAGGGCTCAAACTCACAAACCATGAGATCATGACCCAAGCAGAAGTCGACCGCTTCACGGACTGAGTCACCAGGCACCCGTATATTGTTTATTTGTCCTTAAAGTAACAGAGACTCAATGATGTCTCCAAAGTTACACAGCTTGTAAATGGCATAAAAAGAACCTGAAACTAGCTGTTCTCCCATTCAGCTCTGTGCTGTTTTATTCACCATGCTACCACTTCTAAAAGGAAACCAGGTTTCAACTCCCATGAATGAATATGTGTTTAGATTTTGCCATTTAATTAAAAGAGAATCTCTGAAACAAACTGCAACCATTCTCCAGAAACTACAATAGCAGAGGGAATGCTCCCTGAGCTTTTTCTTTTCTATGGATTATAATTGTTTCCTTGTTTCTCTTTTGTCATAAACTCCTTTAGAGCAAGGAGTGTGCTTTTCATGTCTATAGTCCAGGATTCAGCACAGCGCCTGTTACAGAGAAGATGTTCAATAATTATTCAATATATATTTGTTGAGAATGAATGAGTACAAAAAAAAAAAAAAAAGCAAGTGGATGTGAGAGAAATGGAAAATGTGATGATAAAACAAAACAGTCTCTGTAATCCTTAATCAGAAAGGTCAAAGCCTTATGTGTGTTATCTGAGTATGAATCAGAGGCTGTTTCTACACGACCTCAGATGTTACAGGCCATATGGGATTCCACCCATGCTCAAATGGAAAGTAATTTGATGAGGCAAAGGGATGAAGGAGAGATCAGGCCAGGACATAATCACTTGAGTTCTCGAGATCCAAATCTACTAAATCTTCCTCCAAAAAGCACAGTGATCTTCACAACATGACACCTTCAGTAAGCACTCATCTCTGATAACACCCGAATGGCTTTACATGAAGAGCTGCTTGGTACAAATCTGTTTACACAGAGCTTTAGGCAACCTTCATTCCAAATCTACTTCAATCCTCAATTACACTTTTAAAAATTACAACTGGAAACCCTATTTTTTATTTCAACAACTTTGCTTCACCATATTACTCCAAGAAATCCAAGAAGTGTTGGCTAGTGGTCATTTCAAATACACTGAGCAAAACAGCCCAATTAGTATTGGGTCACGAGAAAGCCTTCTACTTGCTATGTATTATAGCTTACCTAAATTCACAGAGTGACAGAGGGGGAACAGAATCCAAGGCCTCACTTATTCCAGGGAATTTTTCACCTCAGCATACCACAAAATTTCAAAAACTGGACTACAGAACCCTAAGGATTTTCTACTTCCCTCACGTTTTTAGCCTTCTTTAACTTTGGGTTCTAAGTCACACGGAAGCCTCCTCATCTATTAAGAGATAATTATGAAATACCCAATACCACCCAAAACAGCCATGACATTCTAAGTCCAGAAGGCATGATTTTCATACAAGACAATGTGAATGCCGCCCCCTGAACTTGTGCAATACAGCATTCTTGCTCACTTTAATAAAGCAAACTATGAGAACATGCCACTAATGATAGGAATATGGAGCATTTGGAATAATTAAGAAAGGCTGGTTATTCAGATCTTGAAGGAGTTAGGAGACTGCATGAGGAAACAATGATGCTTGGAGAAACGAGCTCTGTTGCTCAGGCACACTTGGTTTCCCCAATGTCTGCTGTCTTAATGTTTGCTTTGCACTGTTCAAAGAGGAGTCTTCACCCTTCTCATTCAGTGCAACTAGTCATTTCTCTTACAAGTCAAACAGCATTTGTTGGGGTTGCAAAAAGCAAAGCCAGTACCATTTGTCTAATTAATGATCTCTGAAGCTTTTATGAAAGGGTATCACTGAGTCTACATCACGGAAAATAAGCAAACTTGATTAACCTCATTCTCCTTTGTATTTCTAACTCAGCTCATGGTAGTATGGCCAAGCTTTTACAATAATCAGGAAGATTCTGAAAGAATCTAAATGTGACCATCTGGAAGAAGTCAAGAAAAAAACACCATACGGAGAAAAAAAGGCATGCCACTCCTAGAGTTCGAAATGGACAAAGGAGAGATCATCCTTTCATCTTTGGGGAAATCCTACCTATGTGGCATTAATACCCCAGGACCCCACACTGGAAGAGGTTAGTTGGAGGTACCTTTTCTTAAGTGTCAGATATTAGAAGACTTTACAAGCTCCACTGTGACAAAAATTATTTTAGACAGCCCCAGTCTTTCCTTACAAAGAGAAGCAGCCAGGCCATTAATCTGCCTTTAGTCCTCACTAGGGACTCTGGCTTATGTATTATGTAACCTTTCCTTGAAGGGTAACAAAGCCACTCATAATTAGATGTGTAAATAATCTGGAAATGACCTACTAAGTAAGTGTTCGATACACTTAGGAGGCCACCAGAACTCACAACAAAACATGGCCAGGTAAAAGAACCCTCAAAGAACCCAGGAGCAGCCTTTGTACTTTGTAGATGATATGGGTAAATCATCTCACATAGCCACTTAGCAAGTTCAGAGCCATTTCAAAATGCTCCTGCATAGTGAGCTGCTCCATTCTTTCTTTCTCAGGCTGTGTTCATGCTCATCCCATTGAAAGTCCAGGAAACAACACTTCTGGGTGTTCACCTGGCCAAAGGCAAAGAAGCAGAAATTCCACATGTGGCCATTCTGTTTGCCAACCGGCCCACACATACAGCAGAAACGGTTATTGTCTGTCTCTGTAATAAAATCACTGACTAAATTTTGTAGAGCTTTAAATCAACCTCATAAGCATCACCAGGCAACTCCCTCAGGAAAGATGGCGGGGGGCGGGGGGGGGGTACAGAACTCCAGGGACACAGAAAAAGACCAGTGTGTCTCTTGCAAAGGACTGGTGCCAGAAACACTATAAACCTTGTGCTAACCATGAAATCCAATCATAATGCAAAACCCAAAAACCCATGGAGCCCTGCCACTTGCAGCAATCAATTATTCTGCTCCAAAGTGGAGTTCCTTCTGAAAGCGCTGCAAAAATCACTGCCAAGGTCATGGACCAGAAAACCCAAGAGGGACAACCCCACAAAAAGTGGCATCTGTTGCTTACAATAGTTTAGATTTCACATGGTGACAGCCATAAGAGGACCGTTAATCTGCATCTTTCAGACAACTTATACTTCTGAATAGTTCATGCTGGCTAAGTAACCCACTGACTAGACTAAGACCACCTCAAGGCTAGGGAAGGTCAGATCCAGGTTTTGTGTCACCTGAAGCTTATTCAATTTGGAAAACCTGTTCAAGAAAAAGAATATAAGATTTCAGGGTGCTGGGTGGCTCACTTGGTTAAACGACCAACTCTTATAGTTTCAGCTCAGGTCATGATCTCAAGGTTTGTGAGTTCGAGCCCCGTATCAGGCTATGCACTGACAGTGCTGAGCCTGCTTGGGATTCTCTCTCTCCCTCTCTCTGCCTCTCCTCCATTCATGCTCTCTCTCCCTCTCTCCCTCAAAATAAACAAACTTAAAAAAAATTTTTTTAAATAGGGGCCTCTGGGTGGCTCAGTCCGTTAAGGGTCCAACTTCAGCTCAGGTCATGATCTTACGGTCTATGAGTTTGAGCCCTGCATCAGGCTCTGTGCTGACAGCTAAGAGCCTGGAGCCTGCTTCAGATTTCTGTGTCTCCCTCTCTCTCTGCTCCTCCCCCAACCTTCACACTCTGTCTCTGAAAAAGGAATAAACCTTAAAAAATAATTTAAATTTTTTTTTAAATTTTAAATATTAAATATAAGAAAAAAAGAATACAAAATTTCACACTTTAAGTTGTTAGCACCTCCCACGGGCTTTGGAAGGGGCTTGAGCAAGTGAGAGGTCCTTAGCATAGTAGTTCCCAAACTCTGTTGTACACTAGAACCTCCTGGGGAGCTTTAAAAATCCTGATGCCCAGTTTGCACCCCATGCTAATTAAATCAGAATGTCTGGGGTGAGAGCCAGTTACCAATATTTTTCAAAAATCTTAGGTGATTCCTATGTGCATCAAACTTTGGGAACCACTCCTTAAAGGCTAAGCTTTATTGGTTTCAGGCATTTCTGTCTCTGGATAAGGCGTATAGCTTTCATTCATTCAAGTAACTAACATTTGTGAAACAACAGCCATATTCCAAGCACTGTATCCCTAACACGTGGCCCTGTGTCTGATGCATATCTGGGAATCAGTATCTACTTGTTGAATATATAAATGAACACTAGGTAGCTTCTCCTGTTTTACATTGGAGACTAGTTACAACCTAGATTTGGAATTCTCCAGTTTCTTTTCCTTTAAATTTGTCAGCTTTCAAAGAAACACTCTGGGTTTACTCCAAGATAAAGATGCTTCATGGCATATATATTAGGTGGTCCCTACGGATTCTGGATGCAAAGACAGCAATCCTCCTGAAATGCAATGAAAAAAATATTTTTCATCTATTGTCCGCACCTTTGTTTTCTTGGACATAAATCTTGGAAAAGGACTATACAGTATACATACCAAATACACTGTATAAATAACAAAAAAGTCGGTAAAGTCTCACTTATCTGCTAAAACTTTGGCAACTCCATCTCCTCTAACTCCCCATGTTACAGGGTCTCAAAATTCAACTCATACTTTTACTCAGATGTAAAAAGAAAAGATACAGCTTCATTCTGTTTATAATAAATCTGATTATTTCTCCAGAGCTCCCATCTGTTAGTATCAGGAAAATTAATAAATTAAAGATCTAATTCAGTTTAAATTTACTCTGGTCCAACAATAAACATACACCCTTGAAGAATTGCCCAGTCTTTATAAAAGAAAAAAAAAAGTTCAGTCTTTTAAATTGCTTCTTCCTAAGATGGTGTCCAGAGAAGAGTAGCTATGAGACTTCATGATGGATGTGAAGAAGTCTGTGTTTTTTCCAACTCTGACCTCTCAGCTTCCACAGTACTGGTTGCTTTACCATTGTTTAAGGTTGCGTCCTACAGCTAACATAAGTTCAGGACATCATCTCTTTTAGGTCGGGTCAGGCTCCACAATGCTCTCTGTGTGATGGGGCCTCATCTCAGCTCCCACTAGCATGAAACCCTGGAGTCTCCTATATAACATCATTCCTCCAGCCTCCTGGACCAGGGTGGCCCCTCCTCTCCAGCAGTGCTGTGGCATCATCATGCCCTGCTATGGCAGGCCTGTTAGCACGTCCCTTCACTCTCAGTTCAGCACTGTCTGGGGAATTCAGGCAGGTTGGGAAAGCTCAAACTCAGAGCCTCCTTCTGCAGGTGGGATATTGCCAAGCCCTACACTGCAACGGGATCGGCTTGAGAGGTAATCTCCTTGTAAGACCCCACAAGAGGAATGGGGGCAAACATTTATCTTCTGTTCTTAACTGTCATGAAAAGTAGCCAGTGGCTGTTGGGCCTGCATATATAAACTGCAGGGAGATATTCACCCACAAAAGGATTTATCTTTTATAATTATGTAAGCCTCAGGAGAGCCCCAAATCTCCAAATGGCAGACAACTTGCAGGAGGGAAGGTGTAGCAGCACTCTAATCAGTCTTTAGGGTTAACTTGCTTCAAGCATATGAACACCTTGCTTGTTAACGTAAGTCTCCTGATCTGTAGCAGAACTAACCTAATTTCCCTGAGAAGTGAAGGACCAAACTTTCCCAGAAGATAAGGCCTGACTACATTCAAAAACAGCTGCTGCTGATGCCAGCAAGTCTGTTCAGGCTCATGTCAACATGAGACTAACTGCCTGGGCATCTGCTTCTCCTGAATGTAGCCCCTTCACTTTTCCCATGCCTTCCCCCTTTAAAACCTCCTGGCTTTCCCTGGATGGAGAAGATGGTCTTTGAGACCTTCATCTACCATCTTCCCAAGCTGCTGGCTTCTTGATAAAGGAACCTTTACTTTCTCACCATCACTTGTCTCTCAAGTGTTCATTTTTAAGCTGCAAGTGGCTGACCTTAGTTTGGAACTGGTTCTCTGGTAACAAAAGTGCACCACTTCAAAGGAAGTGACATGGACCTTGACTTTTAGAAACTGACAAACGAATACCTATTAACTAGCTCCCATTTTCTTCCTATTTTGAATTGTCACCTTTTTAGTCCCACAAACCAAACACAGCTTAACATATCAAGTTCAACAAATTATAACGTACTGCAGCATGAATAAGTAAATGATAAGTGTTCATCTATAATTCAGTTTCTCTCTTACTGGTTAAGTAAACTTCAACAAAACACTTACTGAGCACCTATTGGGAGTTCATTTCAGACTGAAATTAAAACAAGAGATGTGTGTTCTATTAATGTCCCAAAGCTCCCATGGGAGAACCAAATCCTCTGTCACTGAAATCCTCCAAGGCTCAGCAGCAACATTACAGAAATCAGCACTGGTATATAGGGTGAGACAACTGGCTAGAGTGATGAAGGGGGCTAAAAAAGAATTGAGCTCAAACTTCAGAGCCAGAAAAAAATAGATGTTAACTGAAGAGAAGTATTTTTCAAGCTCCAGAATATGGAAAACAAGCTCCTCTGGAGCAGAAGTAAACCAACACAATTTGTCTGATGACAATCACGTGAGCTATATAACCCATTTTTCTGCTCCTTCTGCACTTACTTCCAGCAGCAGATGCTCACAGCATCGTAGGATGACTCTCCATGTATATGTGAGGTCCACTACCAAATGTTTCTCTTCTGTTTGGAATTATTTACGCAGAGCTGTGCCCCAATTCCCATGCCTATCTCCTCCCTACTGTTCTAAGGCTTTCTTCTGGACCTCCACATCCAGAGTTGCAACAGAGAATAAACATGTTGGCTCCTGCTGGCAACACACCCTTCAATCTCTCTCTCATCCCTTCTCCAGATGAGAGGCTTTAGAAGGGACACAATGAGAGGAACAATTTTTTTTTCTTTCTCAATTAATTACCATTTCTTTCAAGTCTGAGTAAACTCTGGGCACAGAGCAACCAGGATGATATGATTATGGAAACTATTAATTTCTCCATCAAAGGAGAGTCAACTCATGGTTACGGAGCAATCGGCACGTTCCTCCAAAGGGTTTTTGCAGCATGATCCTCCTGGTTTCCTTTAGGGCCACAAGATTTCAAGGTACAACCTGTGACTACTTCCTAAAACATAACTTAATCCTTGAACGCTTTGTGAATTATGAGGAACTGTGTGTTTCATACAGTTGTTCTAAAGAAATAGCAAAAAACCCGCATCAAAACATATCCAAACAGAGTGAAAGAAAAAAATTCTACAATTTTCAGATCACTCAAGACTCATCTGAAAATGCCCAATCTGGGTCTCTTAAGACCACTCAGATACCACTTGCTGTGGGGAACAAGCAAAAGATGGATCTGGACCAAGAAGTCTCCAAATCACTTTAAATACTTAATATTAAAATCATAAAAACTGAGGTAACTTCTAGAAGTGATTTGGGACAAATGGGACGTTACCTGGTTCGTCCAAACCTAAAACTAACATTTAAAAACAGTTAGGGATTCAATTTAGGGACTTTGTCCAGGGTTCACAACATCAGATTTTTTTTCCTCCCAATGGTGACAGAGTACAGACTTCTCTATGAAGGAGGCATTAAAGGATTTCAGTTTCTCCCAAAGTACTTACTGATTGGCCAAGTGAATGCCTTCTCTAGGGTATAGGAAGGAAAAGTCCAACGCTAGTTGCACCTTCAAGAAAGCATACTCATGGATTTATAAATGCCACCAGCCTTCCAAATACAGTCCCAAAGGAAGAATGAATTTCCAGAGATGCCGAATTCCTCAAATGGCATGGGGTCAACAGATACCACTCAAAACTAGGTGATCGTACACTGTGATAATGCCATGTCCATGCATTTTCTTGAATTGTGGACTATGATAAATACACATTCCCCATCCACCCATCCACCATGATTTCAATGTACACTCCTTCCTGGAAGCAAGCCCATACTTCAGGAAATCAAACTCTCCAGGAGAATATAAAAAGTCCCTTCATCCTCTCTTCCCAATCTGCATGCACAATAGGCCTGATTGAGCAGGAAACTCAGTTCTATAAATGGAGTTTTCCCAAAACATTTCAATTTCTCATGTAATCACATAAACCCTGAACAGTAAAGGGGAAAACCCATAAAAGTCACTGTAAACACATCCCATGATGTCAAAGGAAAACCAGCTGGAGAAAGAGTTTAATAAGCAGCCCTTTTTTATTACAATATGCTTGACATCATTATTTATTATTTCCAGCACTAAAACACAAAGCCTTGTGCTATACCGTAGACCAGGATGAAAAGGATATGTGGACTTTCCTGAGTACTTTAATATCCTCTTATTGACAATAGATAGAAGATCTGAACAAGGACCAAGAACAGGAAATGATTTGAGTGATTTCATTACAGTAATAGGGAAAAAACATTTCCAACCAGCAGGGTTTGGCAGATGGTCTGGGTAAGGCTTCAACTTCTAAACAGCCTGCAGGTAAACAAGCCCAATATTGATACAAGCTCAATATGTAATTAACAAGGTGTCCTAGTGAGCTGAAAAGTTTTTATAAACATATACGGTAGCTTAGCAGTAGAACACAGGAAGCTGGTATTTCCAAGGTAAATTTAAAACCATTTCAAAAGGAAAGGTATTCAGAGGCAGCAAAAGGTATATAGTAGGCGGCAGCCAAAGACCCCTTGATGTTCTAGTACAAATTGTATCTGCAGTGAAGTATCAAGCATGGTATATCTTCACTTAATGTATCTCTAGTGAAAAATAAATGCAGTTGTAGAATTTTCAGATGCTTGAGACTTTTCAAATATTACTCATGAAACCCTAAAAAGCTTTGTAATATTGTAATATATTTTGAAATCATGAAGTGTGGTACCTCCAGTTTTGTTTTGTTTTAAATTTCTGAGAGAGACAGGTGGCATGAGCACGAGAGGGTCAGAGAGAGAGGGAAATACAGAATCTGAAACTCGCTCCAGGTTCTGAGCTGGCTGTTAGCACAGAGCCTGACGCGGCGCTTGAACCCACAAACCATGAGATCATGACCTGAGCCGAAGTCGGACGCTTAACCGACTGAGCCACCCAGGCACCCCCAGTTTTGTTCCTTTACCTCAAAAACTGCTTTGGCTATTTGGAGTCTTTTACAGCTCCATCTGTATTGTAGGATTTTTTTTTTTCTATTTCTGTAGAAAATGCCATTAGGATTTTGATAGGGACTGCACTGAATCTACAGATTACTTGCGAAGTATGAACATTTTCAACAATATTAATCTTCCAATTCATGATCATGGGATGTCTTTCCACTTACTTGTATCTGCCTAATTTTTTTTGGTCAGAGTTTTACAGTTTGCAGTGTATAAGTCTTTCACCTCCTTAATTAAGCTTATTCCTAAGTGTTTTGTTTTTTTGATGCTGTTACAAATAGGATTGTTTTAAAACAGACACGTAGACTAATGTAACCAAATAGAGAGCCCAGAAATAAGCCCACACATACACAGTCAACTGATCTCCAACAATGGTGCCAAGAATACACCATAGGAAAAGGACAGTCTGTTCAATAAATGGTGTTGGGAAAAACTGGATATCCATAAAAAGGAGAGAAATTGGATCTTTATCTTACACCATACATAAAAATTAACTCAAAATGGATAAAAACATAAATGTAAGACCTCAAATGGTAAAACTCAAGAAAAAAACAGGGGAAAAGCTTCTTGACATTAGCCATTACTTCTTGAAAAGACACCAAGAGCACAGGGAACAGAAACAAAACTAGGTAAGTGGGACTACAGCAAACTACAAGCTTCTGTACAACAATAGGAACAAAAAACGAGAAGGCAACCTATGGAATAGGAGAAAAGATTCCTTGTATTTCTTGTACAAGAAACCTTGTATCTGATAAAGAGTTAATATCCATATATATAGGGAACTCCTTCAACTTAACAGTAAAAGCCCCAAATAACTTGAGCAAAAAATTGCCGCCGTCCTCGTTAGTATAGTGGTGAGTATCCCCGCCTGTCACGCGGGAGACCGGGGTTCGATTCCCCGACGGGGAGGCGAGACGCCCTTGGGGCGCCTGGGTGGCTTAGTCGGTTAAGCGTCCGACTTTCGCTTGGGTCATGATCTCGCGGTTCGTGGGTTCGAGCCCGCGTCGGGCTCTGTGCTGACTGCCAGCTCAGAGCCTGGAGCCTGTTTCAGTCTGTGACTCCCTCTCTCTCTGACCCTCCCCTGCTCATGCTGTCTCTCTCTCTCTCCTAGAAATAAATAAAAATATTTAAAAAAAAAAAAAAATTAGACAAGGAACTGAACATTCTCCAAAAACATACAAATGGCCAATAGGTATATGAAAAGATCATTATCACTAATCATCAGGGAAATCCAAATCAAAACCAAAATGAGATATCATCTTGGTGTTACAGGATGGCTATTATTAAAACAAACAAAAAACAAAGATAAC
Organism: Proteles cristata cristata; assembly: GCA_017311185.1. Lineage (NCBI taxonomy): Eukaryota > Metazoa > Chordata > Mammalia > Carnivora > Hyaenidae > Proteles > Proteles cristata. The sequence goes on from JAESUZ010005417.1 coordinate 47,332, forward strand.
AAGTATTGGTGAAGATGTATAGAAAAGGGAACACTTGTATATTATTACTGTGAATGTAAACCAGTGTAGCCACTATGGAAATATTATGGAGTTTCCTCAAGAAAAAAGAAAAAAAAAGTAAAACTACCATTGATCCAGGTATCTTACTTCTGAGTATATATCCAAAGGAATTGAAATCAGAATCTCAAACAGATATCTGCACTCTCATGTTCATGGCAGCATTATTCACAAAGGCAAGCACAGGTCAAACCTAAATGTCCACTGACAAAAAGATAAGAAAATGAGGTATATGCATATATAAAGGAATATTATTAAGCCTTAAAAAAAGAATGGTATGTTGAAGTACTCTACTTACATTAGCTCTATTAACATTCTGTTGGCCAAAGCAAAGTCACTTGGCCAAGCTCAAAGACAAGGAATAGGGAAGTATATACTATCCATTAAGAAGCCATCATCTGAGGGGCGCCTGGGTGGCTTAGTTGGTTAAGCATCTGACTTTCACTTAGGTCATGATCTCACGGTTCGTGGGTTCGAGCCCCGCGTCGGGCTCTGTGCTGACTGCCAGCTCAGAGCCTGGAGCCTGTTTCAGTCTGTGACTCCCTCTCTCTCTGACCCTCCCCTGCTCACGCAGTCTCTCTCTCTGTCTCCTAGAAATAAATAATACATTTAAAAAAAAAAAAAGTCATCATATGAGAATGGGTACACAAAAGTGAAAAATTGAGATAAAATCTGCTACAATTTGCAGGACTTCTTCTGTGCAGACCAGTTTCTTTTTCTGTACTCCTCACACATGACTCTCTACAATGCAAGCTCTACTTGGCAAGACTTTTGTCTTTGTCCACTACAGTATTTTCAGTGTTTTGTTCATTGCTGTCTTCCTGTGTTTAGAATTATGCCTGGTACACAGTAGACAATACATGACTGGCTACCTTCAGTTTGCTCAGCCTTGCAAATTACATGATTTTTTTTTTAAGTTTATTCATCTATTCTGAGAGAGCGAGTGAGCACACGCACACAGGAGGGGCAGAGAAAAAGGGAGAGAGACAGAACCCCAAGCAGGCTCCACACTGTCAGCAAAGAGCCCAATGTGGGGCTCGAACTCATGAACCTAAGCCAAAACCAAGAGTCGGACACTTAACCAACTGAACCACCCAGGCACCCCATAAGTTACATGATCTTTATAGTCTAGTACTCCTGAACCAATGAGATTTGCCCAGCTTGGATCAGGAATCCATCCCTTGTTTAACCATATACTGTAACCAGACAAAGAATGCAGGTTAGTGCAGGGACAATTCTCAGAGAGGGGGACACAGATAAGCTGATATCAAAGGTGTCGGTTCTGTGTCCTTAGACAAATTTTGTATCACATTCATTTTAATTTCAACTTCAGTTGATTGCATTATATGTGCACACTTAGCCTATAGTAGCCAATCTACAGGCTAGTCAGTGACCCACACTGCCTGAAATACAGATCCTCTCTCTTCCAAGTCTAGTTTCAGGGTGGCATGACCCTTCCCTAGATTTTTGTTCCTTGCCAGGGCCCTGTGACATGGAAAATTAGAGTAAAATGAGAATGGTCTACTCCATGATGCTGCTAAATTACGTTAAGTCTTGGAGGCATGGACCTCCAGGAATATACAGCTGTTAAAAAAAAAGGGCAGTCACAAGGGTATGATAATCATGGTATAAGAGTAGCCTAATATTCTAAACTCTCTGATTTTGAAAACTAGAAACCCATGGAGGTTCCTTAGCCTTTATATTACAGATGTTCCTAAGTTGCACCAAACTGGATTGAAGCATGTCTGACTTTATGTATATTAACATAAGGTATATCATAATATTTTAGCAATGCGAACTTTGCATTCTATGCAGTGATACAGAGTAGTCAAGTAAGTGAGCAAATACCATGAGGTGAGTGAAAAGCTAGAAGCATCCACCACAAGGTCCTCCTACTTCCAGTCTTAATCTAGTTTCCTTTGGTTGCTGCTTTAGATCTGGCCTGGCCCTTTATTGGCCTAGACTATTGTAGGCTTGACTAGCTCAATTAATTAGCACACTGGATACTAATCTCTAATAATCTCTCCATCTTTAAAATTCGATGATTCTGTTTCTCTCCCACAGTCTCTTCTACCTACAAAATACACCACTGAAGATCACCAATAAGAACTTGTGCTGGTAAAGATACTCCGCTATGATGGTAAAACATATATGACATCAGTTCCTAACATCTCGTTAGTAGTCACTAACTGTATGATAAAAGTTTCCTTGCTGAGTCAGCTAAAACAATGAAGAGAATTTTTACTTAATTGGTTATATAATGATGATAATCCTATCAAGTATTTGTGTTGATTTCAACGGTGAATTCAAAAGTATTTAATGCTAATACAATAGTTCAAGTATTATTTAGACAAAAAAGGAACAATCATCACTCATAATTAAATTCAGGCTTAAAACTGTGTGTATGATTGAGTTGCCTTTGTGAAAATCAATAAAGGGAAACCTCACTAAATAGAATAGGAGGCTAAAAGGAGGAGCCCCACCATTGTGTGTCAATTACAGAGCTCAATAGAAGAATCATCAACAGGAGTGATCAATTAGAGGTCCCAACAGGGAAAAATGCACATTAATTCTTCTACAAGAAATCAAGTACAAGTCAGCCAATGAGAAACCATGATCACCCTGAATTTGTGCTTTTCTCCAGTGGACTTTGATTCAAAACGACCCCTCCCAGAAAGAAGGCAAAAACCTCTTTGACCTTGGCCGCAGCAACTTACTCAACACGTCTCCAGAGGCAAGGGAAACAAAAGCAAAAATGAACTACTGAGATCTCATCAAAATAAAAGCTTCTGCACAGCAAAGGAAACAATCAGCAAAATTAAAAGACAAACTAGGAAATGGGAGAAGATATCTGCAAACCATATATCAGATGAAGGGTTAGTATCCAAAATCTATAAAGAACTTATCAAACTCAAACCCAAAAAACAAATAATCCAGTGAAGAAATGGGCAAAAGACATGAATAGACACTTCTCCAAAGAAGACATCCAGACGGCCAACAGACACATGGAAAAATGCTCAGCATCACTCATCATCAGAGATACAAATCAAAACCACAATGAGATACCATGTCATGCCAGTCAGAGTGGCTAACATTAATAACACAGGCAACAACAGATGTTGGCGAGGATACGGAAAAAAAGGATCTCTTTCACACTGCTAATGGGAATGCCAAAACTGGTGCAGCCACTCTGGACAACAGTATGGAGTTTCCTCAAAAAATTAAAAATAGAAACACTCTACAACCCAGCAATTGCCGCTACTAAGTATTTATCCAAGGGATACAGGTATGCTGTTTCAAAGGGGCACATGCACCTCAATGTTTATAGCAGCACTATCAACAATAGCCAAAGTATGGAAAGAGCTCAAATGTCCATCAATGGATGAATGGATAAAGAAGATGTGGTACATATATACAATGGAGTATTACTCAGCAATCAAAAATAATGAAATCTTGCCATTTGCAACTATGTGGATGGAACTAGAGGGTATCAGGCTAAGCAAAATTAGTCAGAGAAAGACAAATATCATATAACTTCACTCATATGAGGATTTTAAGATACAAAACAGATAAACATAAGGGAAGAGAAGCAAAAATAATATAAAAACAGGGAGGGGGTCAAAACATAAGAGACTTTTAAATATGGAGAACAAACGGAGAGTTACTGGAGGGATTGTCGGGGGGAGATGGGCTAAATGGGTTAAGGGACATTAAGGAATCTGCTCCTGAAATCATTGTTGTACTACATGCTAACTAACTTGGATGTAAATTTAAAAAAAAAAATTAAAAAAAAAAAAAAGAAAATCTAAAAGAAAAAAAAAAACCCTCCCAACTTCCTCCTTCTCCATAAACCAGCCTTCTGTTCCTCTCCTTTGTTTGTTAGACTTGCCTATAACTTGACCATAGCTTGCATGTCTGGAACTTCAAGTCTCTGCTATCCCCAAATAAACCCATTCTCACTGGTAAAATGACCATTTTAAAATTAATGCTTAACAAAACTAATAGAAAATCCTTAACTATATACAAAAATGGAATAGTATAATCATCACCCAGCTTCAGCAATTCCAAATCATGGTCAATGTTGTTTTATCTACTCTCATAGCCCATTCCCTTCCCCTTGCCCCAAACTATTTTGAAGCAGACGTCCTATCATTTCACTATAAATATGACTTTTAATAACAGTTCTTAAATTAGATCTCATAGCAGCAATAAAAAGAAAATTATTAGTCTGGTCTAACACAGGATGGGTGGTTACCTATTTACTTCTTAAAACTTCTACCAGGAGCAGAAAGGGGTTGTAAAATGGTAAAAGAATGTAAACTCAAGTACAATACACAGTTCACTCCTAAGTTAATATGAACCTATTTCTTAAAAAAAAAAGCTATTGATTTTAAATACTAATTAAA